>CAWVNO010000986.1:0-51008 GCA_963930645.1 Salticus scenicus | reverse complement strand
ACATGCCTTCATAAAAGGGCTCTCCTGGCCAAATGGTTTAACTTTGGCAGGTCCCTCGTGCTTTATCATGAAAGTAGACTTCGTGGGGCAGATTCTGGAAGTGATTGCGATCGCAAAGCTCTATTAGTTGCTTTGGAATCGGCTTTTGAAAAAAATTCTGTGAAAATCGCAAAAATTTTGGGTATCGAAATCTGGCAAAAGTCTGCATAAAAGGGCTCTCCTGGCCAAATGGTTTAACTTTGGCAGGTCCCTGCTGGTCTGTTATGAAACTAGAATATCTTTTGCACATTCTGGAAGTGATTGCGATCGCAAAGCTCTATTAGTTGCTGTGGAATCGACTTTTAAAAATGAGAGGTCGTAAAATTCGTCAAAAAAATTTGGCGACGAAATCGAGCACATGCCTTCATAAAAGGGCTCTCCTGGCCAAATGGTTTAACTTTGGCAGGTCCCTCGTGCTTTATCATGAAAGTAGACTTCGTGGGGCAGATTCTGGAAGTGATTGCGATCGCAAAGCTCTATTAGTTGCTTTGGAATCGGCTTTTGAAAAAAATTCTGTGAAAATCGCAAAAATTTTGGGTATCGAAATCTGGCAAAAGTCTGCATAAAAGGGCTCTCCTGGCCAAATGGTTTAACTTTGGCAGGTCCCTGCTGGTCTGTTATGAAACTAGAATATCTTTTGCACATTCTGGAAGTGATTGCGATCGCAAAGCTCTATTAGTTGCTGTGGAATCGACTTTTAAAAATGAGAGGTCGTAAAATTCGTCAAAAAAATTTGGCGACGAAATCGAGCACATGCCTTCATAAAAGGGCTCTCCTGGCCAAATGGTTTAACTTTGGCAGGTCCCTCGTGCTTTATCATGAAAGTAGACTTCGTGGGGCAGATTCTGGAAGTGATTGCGATCGCAAAGCTCTATTAGTTGCTTTGGAATCGGCTTTTGAAAAAAATTCTGTGAAAATCGCAAAAATTTTGGGTATCGAAATCTGGCAAAAGTCTGCATAAAAGGGCTCTCCTGGCCAAATGGTTTAACTTTGGCAGGTCCCTGCTGGTCTGTTATGAAACTAGAATATCTTTTGCACATTCTGGAAGTGATTGCGATCGCAAAGCTCTATTAGTTGCTGTGGAATCGACTTTTAAAAATGAGAGGTCGTAAAATTCGTCAAAAAAATTTGGCGACGAAATCGAGCACATGCCTTCATAAAAGGGCTCTCCTGGCCAAATGGTTTAACTTTGGCAGGTCCCTCGTGCTTTATCATGAAAGTAGACTTCGTGGGGCAGATTCTGGAAGTGATTGCGATCGCAAAGCTCTATTAGTTGCTTTGGAATCGGCTTTTGAAAAAAATTCTGTGAAAATCGCAAAAATTTTGGGTATCGAAATCTGGCAAAAGTCTGCATAAAAGGGCTCTCCTGGCCAAATGGTTTAACTTTGGCAGGTCCCTGCTGGTCTGTTATGAAACTAGAATATCTTTTGCACATTCTGGAAGTGATTGCGATCGCAAAGCTCTATTAGTTGCTGTGGAATCGACTTTTAAAAATGAGAGGTCGTAAAATTCGTCAAAAAAATTTGGCGACGAAATCGAGCACATGCCTTCATAAAAGGGCTCTCCTGGCCAAATGGTTTAACTTTGGCAGGTCCCTCGTGCTTTATCATGAAAGTAGACTTCGTGGGGCAGATTCTGGAAGTGATTGCGATCGCAAAGCTCTATTAGTTGCTTTGGAATCGGCTTTTGAAAAAAATTCTGTGAAAATCGCAAAAATTTTGGGTATCGAAATCTGGCAAAAGTCTGCATAAAAGGGCTCTCCTGGCCAAATGGTTTAACTTTGGCAGGTCCCTGCTGGTCTGTTATGAAACTAGAATATCTTTTGCACATTCTGGAAGTGATTGCGATCGCAAAGCTCTATTAGTTGCTGTGGAATCGACTTTTAAAAATGAGAGGTCGTAAAATTCGTCAAAAAAATTTGGCGACGAAATCGAGCACATGCCTTCATAAAAGGGCTCTCCTGGCCAAATGGTTTAACTTTGGCAGGTCCCTCGTGCTTTATCATGAAAGTAGACTTCGTGGGGCAGATTCTGGAAGTGATTGCGATCGCAAAGCTCTATTAGTTGCTTTGGAATCGGCTTTTGAAAAAAATTCTGTGAAAATCGCAAAAATTTTGGGTATCGAAATCTGGCAAAAGTCTGCATAAAAGGGCTCTCCTGGCCAAATGGTTTAACTTTGGCAGGTCCCTGCTGGTCTGTTATGAAACTAGAATATCTTTTGCACATTCTGGAAGTGATTGCGATCGCAAAGCTCTATTAGTTGCTGTGGAATCGACTTTTAAAAATGAGAGGTCGTAAAATTCGTCAAAAAAATTTGGCGACGAAATCGAGCACATGCCTTCATAAAAGGGCTCTCCTGGCCAAATGGTTTAACTTTGGCAGGTCCCTCGTGCTTTATCATGAAAGTAGACTTCGTGGGGCAGATTCTGGAAGTGATTGCGATCGCAAAGCTCTATTAGTTGCTTTGGAATCGGCTTTTGAAAAAAATTCTGTGAAAATCGCAAAAATTTTGGGTATCGAAATCTGGCAAAAGTCTGCATAAAAGGGCTCTCCTGGCCAAATGGTTTAACTTTGGCAGGTCCCTGCTGGTCTGTTATGAAACTAGAATATCTTTTGCACATTCTGGAAGTGATTGCGATCGCAAAGCTCTATTAGTTGCTGTGGAATCGACTTTTAAAAATGAGAGGTCGTAAAATTCGTCAAAAAAATTTGGCGACGAAATCGAGCACATGCCTTCATAAAAGGGCTCTCCTGGCCAAATGGTTTAACTTTGGCAGGTCCCTCGTGCTTTATCATGAAAGTAGACTTCGTGGGGCAGATTCTGGAAGTGATTGCGATCGCAAAGCTCTATTAGTTGCTTTGGAATCGGCTTTTGAAAAAAATTCTGTGAAAATCGCAAAAATTTTGGGTATCGAAATCTGGCAAAAGTCTGCATAAAAGGGCTCTCCTGGCCAAATGGTTTAACTTTGGCAGGTCCCTGCTGGTCTGTTATGAAACTAGAATATCTTTTGCACATTCTGGAAGTGATTGCGATCGCAAAGCTCTATTAGTTGCTGTGGAATCGACTTTTAAAAATGAGAGGTCGTAAAATTCGTCAAAAAAATTTGGCGACGAAATCGAGCACATGCCTTCATAAAAGGGCTCTCCTGGCCAAATGGTTTAACTTTGGCAGGTCCCTCGTGCTTTATCATGAAAGTAGACTTCGTGGGGCAGATTCTGGAAGTGATTGCGATCGCAAAGCTCTATTAGTTGCTTTGGAATCGGCTTTTGAAAAAAATTCTGTGAAAATCGCAAAAATTTTGGGTATCGAAATCTGGCAAAAGTCTGCATAAAAGGGCTCTCCTGGCCAAATGGTTTAACTTTGGCAGGTCCCTGCTGGTCTGTTATGAAACTAGAATATCTTTTGCACATTCTGGAAGTGATTGCGATCGCAAAGCTCTATTAGTTGCTGTGGAATCGACTTTTAAAAATGAGAGGTCGTAAAATTCGTCAAAAAAATTTGGCGACGAAATCGAGCACATGCCTTCATAAAAGGGCTCTCCTGGCCAAATGGTTTAACTTTGGCAGGTCCCTCGTGCTTTATCATGAAAGTAGACTTCGTGGGGCAGATTCTGGAAGTGATTGCGATCGCAAAGCTCTATTAGTTGCTTTGGAATCGGCTTTTGAAAAAAATTCTGTGAAAATCGCAAAAATTTTGGGTATCGAAATCTGGCAAAAGTCTGCATAAAAGGGCTCTCCTGGCCAAATGGTTTAACTTTGGCAGGTCCCTGCTGGTCTGTTATGAAACTAGAATATCTTTTGCACATTCTGGAAGTGATTGCGATCGCAAAGCTCTATTAGTTGCTGTGGAATCGACTTTTAAAAATGAGAGGTCGTAAAATTCGTCAAAAAAATTTGGCGACGAAATCGAGCACAT
This sequence comes from Salticus scenicus, assembly GCA_963930645.1. Classification (NCBI taxonomy): domain Eukaryota; kingdom Metazoa; phylum Arthropoda; class Arachnida; order Araneae; family Salticidae; genus Salticus; species Salticus scenicus. The sequence continues at coordinate 47,054 of CAWVNO010000986.1, read as the reverse complement.
GCCTTCATAAAAGGGCTCTCCTGGCCAAATGGTTTAACTTTGGCAGGTCCCTCGTGCTTTATCATGAAAGTAGACTTCGTGGGGCAGATTCTGGAAGTGATTGCGATCGCAAAGCTCTATTAGTTGCTTTGGAATCGGCTTTTGAAAAAAATTCTGTGAAAATCGCAAAAATTTTGGGTATCGAAATCTGGCAAAAGTCTGCATAAAAGGGCTCTCCTGGCCAAATGGTTTAACTTTGGCAGGTCCCTGCTGGTCTGTTATGAAACTAGAATATCTTTTGCACATTCTGGAAGTGATTGCGATCGCAAAGCTCTATTAGTTGCTGTGGAATCGACTTTTAAAAATGAGAGGTCGTAAAATTCGTCAAAAAAATTTGGCGACGAAATCGAGCACATGCCTTCATAAAAGGGCTCTCCTGGCCAAATGGTTTAACTTTGGCAGGTCCCTCGTGCTTTATCATGAAAGTAGACTTCGTGGGGCAGATTCTGGAAGTGATTGCGATCGCAAAGCTCTATTAGTTGCTTTGGAATCGGCTTTTGAAAAAAATTCTGTGAAAATCGCAAAAATTTTGGGTATCGAAATCTGGCAAAAGTCTGCATAAAAGGGCTCTCCTGGCCAAATGGTTTAACTTTGGCAGGTCCCTGCTGGTCTGTTATGAAACTAGAATATCTTTTGCACATTCTGGAAGTGATTGCGATCGCAAAGCTCTATTAGTTGCTGTGGAATCGACTTTTAAAAATGAGAGGTCGTAAAATTCGTCAAAAAAATTTGGCGACGAAATCGAGCACATGCCTTCATAAAAGGGCTCTCCTGGCCAAATGGTTTAACTTTGGCAGGTCCCTCGTGCTTTATCATGAAAGTAGACTTCGTGGGGCAGATTCTGGAAGTGATTGCGATCGCAAAGCTCTATTAGTTGCTTTGGAATCGGCTTTTGAAAAAAATTCTGTGAAAATCGCAAAAATTTTGGGTATCGAAATCTGGCAAAAGTCTGCATAAAAGGGCTCTCCTGGCCAAATGGTTTAACTTTGGCAGGTCCCTGCTGGTCTGTTATGAAACTAGAATATCTTTTGCACATTCTGGAAGTGATTGCGATCGCAAAGCTCTATTAGTTGCTGTGGAATCGACTTTTAAAAATGAGAGGTCGTAAAATTCGTCAAAAAAATTTGGCGACGAAATCGAGCACATGCCTTCATAAAAGGGCTCTCCTGGCCAAATGGTTTAACTTTGGCAGGTCCCTCGTGCTTTATCATGAAAGTAGACTTCGTGGGGCAGATTCTGGAAGTGATTGCGATCGCAAAGCTCTATTAGTTGCTTTGGAATCGGCTTTTGAAAAAAATTCTGTGAAAATCGCAAAAATTTTGGGTATCGAAATCTGGCAAAAGTCTGCATAAAAGGGCTCTCCTGGCCAAATGGTTTAACTTTGGCAGGTCCCTGCTGGTCTGTTATGAAACTAGAATATCTTTTGCACATTCTGGAAGTGATTGCGATCGCAAAGCTCTATTAGTTGCTGTGGAATCGACTTTTAAAAATGAGAGGTCGTAAAATTCGTCAAAAAAATTTGGCGACGAAATCGAGCACATGCCTTCATAAAAGGGCTCTCCTGGCCAAATGGTTTAACTTTGGCAGGTCCCTCGTGCTTTATCATGAAAGTAGACTTCGTGGGGCAGATTCTGGAAGTGATTGCGATCGCAAAGCTCTATTAGTTGCTTTGGAATCGGCTTTTGAAAAAAATTCTGTGAAAATCGCAAAAATTTTGGGTATCGAAATCTGGCAAAAGTCTGCATAAAAGGGCTCTCCTGGCCAAATGGTTTAACTTTGGCAGGTCCCTGCTGGTCTGTTATGAAACTAGAATATCTTTTGCACATTCTGGAAGTGATTGCGATCGCAAAGCTCTATTAGTTGCTGTGGAATCGACTTTTAAAAATGAGAGGTCGTAAAATTCGTCAAAAAAATTTGGCGACGAAATCGAGCACATGCCTTCATAAAAGGGCTCTCCTGGCCAAATGGTTTAACTTTGGCAGGTCCCTCGTGCTTTATCATGAAAGTAGACTTCGTGGGGCAGATTCTGGAAGTGATTGCGATCGCAAAGCTCTATTAGTTGCTTTGGAATCGGCTTTTGAAAAAAATTCTGTGAAAATCGCAAAAATTTTGGGTATCGAAATCTGGCAAAAGTCTGCATAAAAGGGCTCTCCTGGCCAAATGGTTTAACTTTGGCAGGTCCCTGCTGGTCTGTTATGAAACTAGAATATCTTTTGCACATTCTGGAAGTGATTGCGATCGCAAAGCTCTATTAGTTGCTGTGGAATCGACTTTTAAAAATGAGAGGTCGTAAAATTCGTCAAAAAAATTTGGCGACGAAATCGAGCACATGCCTTCATAAAAGGGCTCTCCTGGCCAAATGGTTTAACTTTGGCAGGTCCCTCGTGCTTTATCATGAAAGTAGACTTCGTGGGGCAGATTCTGGAAGTGATTGCGATCGCAAAGCTCTATTAGTTGCTTTGGAATCGGCTTTTGAAAAAAATTCTGTGAAAATCGCAAAAATTTTGGGTATCGAAATCTGGCAAAAGTCTGCATAAAAGGGCTCTCCTGGCCAAATGGTTTAACTTTGGCAGGTCCCTGCTGGTCTGTTATGAAACTAGAATATCTTTTGCACATTCTGGAAGTGATTGCGATCGCAAAGCTCTATTAGTTGCTGTGGAATCGACTTTTAAAAATGAGAGGTCGTAAAATTCGTCAAAAAAATTTGGCGACGAAATCGAGCACATGCCTTCATAAAAGGGCTCTCCTGGCCAAATGGTTTAACTTTGGCAGGTCCCTCGTGCTTTATCATGAAAGTAGACTTCGTGGGGCAGATTCTGGAAGTGATTGCGATCGCAAAGCTCTATTAGTTGCTTTGGAATCGGCTTTTGAAAAAAATTCTGTGAAAATCGCAAAAATTTTGGGTATCGAAATCTGGCAAAAGTCTGCATAAAAGGGCTCTCCTGGCCAAATGGTTTAACTTTGGCAGGTCCCTGCTGGTCTGTTATGAAACTAGAATATCTTTTGCACATTCTGGAAGTGATTGCGATCGCAAAGCTCTATTAGTTGCTGTGGAATCGACTTTTAAAAATGAGAGGTCGTAAAATTCGTCAAAAAAATTTGGCGACGAAATCGAGCACATGCCTTCATAAAAGGGCTCTCCTGGCCAAATGGTTTAACTTTGGCAGGTCCCTCGTGCTTTATCATGAAAGTAGACTTCGTGGGGCAGATTCTGGAAGTGATTGCGATCGCAAAGCTCTATTAGTTGCTTTGGAATCGGCTTTTGAAAAAAATTCTGTGAAAATCGCAAAAATTTTGGGTATCGAAATCTGGCAAAAGTCTGCATAAAAGGGCTCTCCTGGCCAAATGGTTTAACTTTGGCAGGTCCCTGCTGGTCTGTTATGAAACTAGAATATCTTTTGCACATTCTGGAAGTGATTGCGATCGCAAAGCTCTATTAGTTGCTGTGGAATCGACTTTTAAAAATGAGAGGTCGTAAAATTCGTCAAAAAAATTTGGCGACGAAATCGAGCACATGCCTTCATAAAAGGGCTCTCCTGGCCAAATGGTTTAACTTTGGCAGGTCCCTCGTGCTTTATCATGAAAGTAGACTTCGTGGGGCAGATTCTGGAAGTGATTGCGATCGCAAAGCTCTATTAGTTGCTTTGGAATCGGCTTTTGAAAAAAATTCTGTGAAAATCGCAAAAATTTTGGGTATCGAAATCTGGCAAAAGTCTGCATAAAAGGGCTCTCCTGGCCAAATGGTTTAACTTTGGCAGGTCCCTGCTGGTCTGTTATGAAACTAGAATATCTTTTGCACATTCTGGAAGTGATTGCGATCGCAAAGCTCTATTAGTTGCTGTGGAATCGACTTTTAAAAATGAGAGGTCGTAAAATTCGTCAAAAAAATTTGGCGACGAAATCGAGCACATGCCTTCATAAAAGGGCTCTCCTGGCCAAATGGTTTAACTTTGGCAGGTCCCTCGTGCTTTATCATGAAAGTAGACTTCGTGGGGCAGATTCTGGAAGTGATTGCGATCGCAAAGCTCTATTAGTTGCTTTGGAATCGGCTTTTGAAAAAAATTCTGTGAAAATCGCAAAAATTTTGGGTATCGAAATCTGGCAAAAGTCTGCATAAAAGGGCTCTCCTGGCCAAATGGTTTAACTTTGGCAGGTCCCTGCTGGTCTGTTATGAAACTAGAATATCTTTTGCACATTCTGGAAGTGATTGCGATCGCAAAGCTCTATTAGTTGCTGTGGAATCGACTTTTAAAAATGAGAGGTCGTAAAATTCGTCAAAAAAATTTGGCGACGAAATCGAGCACATGCCTTCATAAAAGGGCTCTCCTGGCCAAATGGTTTAACTTTGGCAGGTCCCTCGTGCTTTATCATGAAAGTAGACTTCGTGGGGCAGATTCTGGAAGTGATTGCGATCGCAAAGCTCTATTAGTTGCTTTGGAATCGGCTTTTGAAAAAAATTCTGTGAAAATCGCAAAAATTTTGGGTATCGAAATCTGGCAAAAGTCTGCATAAAAGGGCTCTCCTGGCCAAATGGTTTAACTTTGGCAGGTCCCTGCTGGTCTGTTATGAAACTAGAATATCTTTTGCACATTCTGGAAGTGATTGCGATCGCAAAGCTCTATTAGTTGCTGTGGAATCGACTTTTAAAAATGAGAGGTCGTAAAATTCGTCAAAAAAATTTGGCGACGAAATCGAGCACATGCCTTCATAAAAGGGCTCTCCTGGCCAAATGGTTTAACTTTGGCAGGTCCCTCGTGCTTTATCATGAAAGTAGACTTCGTGGGGCAGATTCTGGAAGTGATTGCGATCGCAAAGCTCTATTAGTTGCTTTGGAATCGGCTTTTGAAAAAAATTCTGTGAAAATCGCAAAAATTTTGGGTATCGAAATCTGGCAAAAGTCTGCATAAAAGGGCTCTCCTGGCCAAATGGTTTAACTTTGGCAGGTCCCTGCTGGTCTGTTATGAAACTAGAATATCTTTTGCACATTCTGGAAGTGATTGCGATCGCAAAGCTCTATTAGTTGCTGTGGAATCGACTTTTAAAAATGAGAGGTCGTAAAATTCGTCAAAAAAATTTGGCGACGAAATCGAGCACATGCCTTCATAAAAGGGCTCTCCTGGCCAAATGGTTTAACTTTGGCAGGTCCCTCGTGCTTTATCATGAAAGTAGACTTCGTGGGGCAGATTCTGGAAGTGATTGCGATCGCAAAGCTCTATTAGTTGCTTTGGAATCGGCTTTTGAAAAAAATTCTGTGAAAATCGCAAAAATTTTGGGTATCGAAATCTGGCAAAAGTCTGCATAAAAGGGCTCTCCTGGCCAAATGGTTTAACTTTGGCAGGTCCCTGCTGGTCTGTTATGAAACTAGAATATCTTTTGCACATTCTGGAAGTGATTGCGATCGCAAAGCTCTATTAGTTGCTGTGGAATCGACTTTTAAAAATGAGAGGTCGTAAAATTCGTCAAAAAAATTTGGCGACGAAATCGAGCACATGCCTTCATAAAAGGGCTCTCCTGGCCAAATGGTTTAACTTTGGCAGGTCCCTCGTGCTTTATCATGAAAGTAGACTTCGTGGGGCAGATTCTGGAAGTGATTGCGATCGCAAAGCTCTATTAGTTGCTTTGGAATCGGCTTTTGAAAAAAATTCTGTGAAAATCGCAAAAATTTTGGGTATCGAAATCTGGCAAAAGTCTGCATAAAAGGGCTCTCCTGGCCAAATGGTTTAACTTTGGCAGGTCCCTGCTGGTCTGTTATGAAACTAGAATATCTTTTGCACATTCTGGAAGTGATTGCGATCGCAAAGCTCTATTAGTTGCTGTGGAATCGACTTTTAAAAATGAGAGGTCGTAAAATTCGTCAAAAAAATTTGGCGACGAAATCGAGCACATGCCTTCATAAAAGGGCTCTCCTGGCCAAATGGTTTAACTTTGGCAGGTCCCTCGTGCTTTATCATGAAAGTAGACTTCGTGGGGCAGATTCTGGAAGTGATTGCGATCGCAAAGCTCTATTAGTTGCTTTGGAATCGGCTTTTGAAAAAAATTCTGTGAAAATCGCAAAAATTTTGGGTATCGAAATCTGGCAAAAGTCTGCATAAAAGGGCTCTCCTGGCCAAATGGTTTAACTTTGGCAGGTCCCTGCTGGTCTGTTATGAAACTAGAATATCTTTTGCACATTCTGGAAGTGATTGCGATCGCAAAGCTCTATTAGTTGCTGTGGAATCGACTTTTAAAAATGAGAGGTCGTAAAATTCGTCAAAAAAATTTGGCGACGAAATCGAGCACATGCCTTCATAAAAGGGCTCTCCTGGCCAAATGGTTTAACTTTGGCAGGTCCCTCGTGCTTTATCATGAAAGTAGACTTCGTGGGGCAGATTCTGGAAGTGATTGCGATCGCAAAGCTCTATTAGTTGCTTTGGAATCGGCTTTTGAAAAAAATTCTGTGAAAATCGCAAAAATTTTGGGTATCGAAATCTGGCAAAAGTCTGCATAAAAGGGCTCTCCTGGCCAAATGGTTTAACTTTGGCAGGTCCCTGCTGGTCTGTTATGAAACTAGAATATCTTTTGCACATTCTGGAAGTGATTGCGATCGCAAAGCTCTATTAGTTGCTGTGGAATCGACTTTTAAAAATGAGAGGTCGTAAAATTCGTCAAAAAAATTTGGCGACGAAATCGAGCACATGCCTTCATAAAAGGGCTCTCCTGGCCAAATGGTTTAACTTTGGCAGGTCCCTCGTGCTTTATCATGAAAGTAGACTTCGTGGGGCAGATTCTGGAAGTGATTGCGATCGCAAAGCTCTATTAGTTGCTTTGGAATCGGCTTTTGAAAAAAATTCTGTGAAAATCGCAAAAATTTTGGGTATCGAAATCTGGCAAAAGTCTGCATAAAAGGGCTCTCCTGGCCAAATGGTTTAACTTTGGCAGGTCCCTGCTGGTCTGTTATGAAACTAGAATATCTTTTGCACATTCTGGAAGTGATTGCGATCGCAAAGCTCTATTAGTTGCTGTGGAATCGACTTTTAAAAATGAGAGGTCGTAAAATTCGTCAAAAAAATTTGGCGACGAAATCGAGCACATGCCTTCATAAAAGGGCTCTCCTGGCCAAATGGTTTAACTTTGGCAGGTCCCTCGTGCTTTATCATGAAAGTAGACTTCGTGGGGCAGATTCTGGAAGTGATTGCGATCGCAAAGCTCTATTAGTTGCTTTGGAATCGGCTTTTGAAAAAAATTCTGTGAAAATCGCAAAAATTTTGGGTATCGAAATCTGGCAAAAGTCTGCATAAAAGGGCTCTCCTGGCCAAATGGTTTAACTTTGGCAGGTCCCTGCTGGTCTGTTATGAAACTAGAATATCTTTTGCACATTCTGGAAGTGATTGCGATCGCAAAGCTCTATTAGTTGCTGTGGAATCGACTTTTAAAAATGAGAGGTCGTAAAATTCGTCAAAAAAATTTGGCGACGAAATCGAGCACATGCCTTCATAAAAGGGCTCTCCTGGCCAAATGGTTTAACTTTGGCAGGTCCCTCGTGCTTTATCATGAAAGTAGACTTCGTGGGGCAGATTCTGGAAGTGATTGCGATCGCAAAGCTCTATTAGTTGCTTTGGAATCGGCTTTTGAAAAAAATTCTGTGAAAATCGCAAAAATTTTGGGTATCGAAATCTGGCAAAAGTCTGCATAAAAGGGCTCTCCTGGCCAAATGGTTTAACTTTGGCAGGTCCCTGCTGGTCTGTTATGAAACTAGAATATCTTTTGCACATTCTGGAAGTGATTGCGATCGCAAAGCTCTATTAGTTGCTGTGGAATCGACTTTTAAAAATGAGAGGTCGTAAAATTCGTCAAAAAAATTTGGCGACGAAATCGAGCACATGCCTTCATAAAAGGGCTCTCCTGGCCAAATGGTTTAACTTTGGCAGGTCCCTCGTGCTTTATCATGAAAGTAGACTTCGTGGGGCAGATTCTGGAAGTGATTGCGATCGCAAAGCTCTATTAGTTGCTTTGGAATCGGCTTTTGAAAAAAATTCTGTGAAAATCGCAAAAATTTTGGGTATCGAAATCTGGCAAAAGTCTGCATAAAAGGGCTCTCCTGGCCAAATGGTTTAACTTTGGCAGGTCCCTGCTGGTCTGTTATGAAACTAGAATATCTTTTGCACATTCTGGAAGTGATTGCGATCGCAAAGCTCTATTAGTTGCTGTGGAATCGACTTTTAAAAATGAGAGGTCGTAAAATTCGTCAAAAAAATTTGGCGACGAAATCGAGCACATGCCTTCATAAAAGGGCTCTCCTGGCCAAATGGTTTAACTTTGGCAGGTCCCTCGTGCTTTATCATGAAAGTAGACTTCGTGGGGCAGATTCTGGAAGTGATTGCGATCGCAAAGCTCTATTAGTTGCTTTGGAATCGGCTTTTGAAAAAAATTCTGTGAAAATCGCAAAAATTTTGGGTATCGAAATCTGGCAAAAGTCTGCATAAAAGGGCTCTCCTGGCCAAATGGTTTAACTTTGGCAGGTCCCTGCTGGTCTGTTATGAAACTAGAATATCTTTTGCACATTCTGGAAGTGATTGCGATCGCAAAGCTCTATTAGTTGCTGTGGAATCGACTTTTAAAAATGAGAGGTCGTAAAATTCGTCAAAAAAATTTGGCGACGAAATCGAGCACATGCCTTCATAAAAGGGCTCTCCTGGCCAAATGGTTTAACTTTGGCAGGTCCCTCGTGCTTTATCATGAAAGTAGACTTCGTGGGGCAGATTCTGGAAGTGATTGCGATCGCAAAGCTCTATTAGTTGCTTTGGAATCGGCTTTTGAAAAAAATTCTGTGAAAATCGCAAAAATTTTGGGTATCGAAATCTGGCAAAAGTCTGCATAAAAGGGCTCTCCTGGCCAAATGGTTTAACTTTGGCAGGTCCCTGCTGGTCTGTTATGAAACTAGAATATCTTTTGCACATTCTGGAAGTGATTGCGATCGCAAAGCTCTATTAGTTGCTGTGGAATCGACTTTTAAAAATGAGAGGTCGTAAAATTCGTCAAAAAAATTTGGCGACGAAATCGAGCACATGCCTTCATAAAAGGGCTCTCCTGGCCAAATGGTTTAACTTTGGCAGGTCCCTCGTGCTTTATCATGAAAGTAGACTTCGTGGGGCAGATTCTGGAAGTGATTGCGATCGCAAAGCTCTATTAGTTGCTTTGGAATCGGCTTTTGAAAAAAATTCTGTGAAAATCGCAAAAATTTTGGGTATCGAAATCTGGCAAAAGTCTGCATAAAAGGGCTCTCCTGGCCAAATGGTTTAACTTTGGCAGGTCCCTGCTGGTCTGTTATGAAACTAGAATATCTTTTGCACATTCTGGAAGTGATTGCGATCGCAAAGCTCTATTAGTTGCTGTGGAATCGACTTTTAAAAATGAGAGGTCGTAAAATTCGTCAAAAAAATTTGGCGACGAAATCGAGCACATGCCTTCATAAAAGGGCTCTCCTGGCCAAATGGTTTAACTTTGGCAGGTCCCTCGTGCTTTATCATGAAAGTAGACTTCGTGGGGCAGATTCTGGAAGTGATTGCGATCGCAAAGCTCTATTAGTTGCTTTGGAATCGGCTTTTGAAAAAAATTCTGTGAAAATCGCAAAAATTTTGGGTATCGAAATCTGGCAAAAGTCTGCATAAAAGGGCTCTCCTGGCCAAATGGTTTAACTTTGGCAGGTCCCTGCTGGTCTGTTATGAAACTAGAATATCTTTTGCACATTCTGGAAGTGATTGCGATCGCAAAGCTCTATTAGTTGCTGTGGAATCGACTTTTAAAAATGAGAGGTCGTAAAATTCGTCAAAAAAATTTGGCGACGAAATCGAGCACATGCCTTCATAAAAGGGCTCTCCTGGCCAAATGGTTTAACTTTGGCAGGTCCCTCGTGCTTTATCATGAAAGTAGACTTCGTGGGGCAGATTCTGGAAGTGATTGCGATCGCAAAGCTCTATTAGTTGCTTTGGAATCGGCTTTTGAAAAAAATTCTGTGAAAATCGCAAAAATTTTGGGTATCGAAATCTGGCAAAAGTCTGCATAAAAGGGCTCTCCTGGCCAAATGGTTTAACTTTGGCAGGTCCCTGCTGGTCTGTTATGAAACTAGAATATCTTTTGCACATTCTGGAAGTGATTGCGATCGCAAAGCTCTATTAGTTGCTGTGGAATCGACTTTTAAAAATGAGAGGTCGTAAAATTCGTCAAAAAAATTTGGCGACGAAATCGAGCACATGCCTTCATAAAAGGGCTCTCCTGGCCAAATGGTTTAACTTTGGCAGGTCCCTCGTGCTTTATCATGAAAGTAGACTTCGTGGGGCAGATTCTGGAAGTGATTGCGATCGCAAAGCTCTATTAGTTGCTTTGGAATCGGCTTTTGAAAAAAATTCTGTGAAAATCGCAAAAATTTTGGGTATCGAAATCTGGCAAAAGTCTGCATAAAAGGGCTCTCCTGGCCAAATGGTTTAACTTTGGCAGGTCCCTGCTGGTCTGTTATGAAACTAGAATATCTTTTGCACATTCTGGAAGTGATTGCGATCGCAAAGCTCTATTAGTTGCTGTGGAATCGACTTTTAAAAATGAGAGGTCGTAAAATTCGTCAAAAAAATTTGGCGACGAAATCGAGCACATGCCTTCATAAAAGGGCTCTCCTGGCCAAATGGTTTAACTTTGGCAGGTCCCTCGTGCTTTATCATGAAAGTAGACTTCGTGGGGCAGATTCTGGAAGTGATTGCGATCGCAAAGCTCTATTAGTTGCTTTGGAATCGGCTTTTGAAAAAAATTCTGTGAAAATCGCAAAAATTTTGGGTATCGAAATCTGGCAAAAGTCTGCATAAAAGGGCTCTCCTGGCCAAATGGTTTAACTTTGGCAGGTCCCTGCTGGTCTGTTATGAAACTAGAATATCTTTTGCACATTCTGGAAGTGATTGCGATCGCAAAGCTCTATTAGTTGCTGTGGAATCGACTTTTAAAAATGAGAGGTCGTAAAATTCGTCAAAAAAATTTGGCGACGAAATCGAGCACATGCCTTCATAAAAGGGCTCTCCTGGCCAAATGGTTTAACTTTGGCAGGTCCCTCGTGCTTTATCATGAAAGTAGACTTCGTGGGGCAGATTCTGGAAGTGATTGCGATCGCAAAGCTCTATTAGTTGCTTTGGAATCGGCTTTTGAAAAAAATTCTGTGAAAATCGCAAAAATTTTGGGTATCGAAATCTGGCAAAAGTCTGCATAAAAGGGCTCTCCTGGCCAAATGGTTTAACTTTGGCAGGTCCCTGCTGGTCTGTTATGAAACTAGAATATCTTTTGCACATTCTGGAAGTGATTGCGATCGCAAAGCTCTATTAGTTGCTGTGGAATCGACTTTTAAAAATGAGAGGTCGTAAAATTCGTCAAAAAAATTTGGCGACGAAATCGAGCACATGCCTTCATAAAAGGGCTCTCCTGGCCAAATGGTTTAACTTTGGCAGGTCCCTCGTGCTTTATCATGAAAGTAGACTTCGTGGGGCAGATTCTGGAAGTGATTGCGATCGCAAAGCTCTATTAGTTGCTTTGGAATCGGCTTTTGAAAAAAATTCTGTGAAAATCGCAAAAATTTTGGGTATCGAAATCTGGCAAAAGTCTGCATAAAAGGGCTCTCCTGGCCAAATGGTTTAACTTTGGCAGGTCCCTGCTGGTCTGTTATGAAACTAGAATATCTTTTGCACATTCTGGAAGTGATTGCGATCGCAAAGCTCTATTAGTTGCTGTGGAATCGACTTTTAAAAATGAGAGGTCGTAAAATTCGTCAAAAAAATTTGGCGACGAAATCGAACACATGCCTTCATAAAAGGGCTCTCCTGGCCAAATGGTTTAACTTTGGCAGGTCCCTCGTGCTTTATCATGAAAGTAGACTTCGTGGGGCAGATTCTGGAAGTGATTGCGATCGCAAAGCTCTATTAGTTGCTTTGGAATCGGCTTTTGAAAAAAATTCTGTGAAAATCGCAAAAATTTTGGGTATCGAAATCTGGCAAAAGTCTGCATAAAAGGGCTCTCCTGGCCAAATGGTTTAACTTTGGCAGGTCCCTGCTGGTCTGTTATGAAACTAGAATATCTTTTGCACATTCTGGAAGTGATTGCGATCGCAAAGCTCTATTAGTTGCTGTGGAATCGACTTTTAAAAATGAGAGGTCGTAAAATTCGTCAAAAAAATTTGGCGACGAAATCGAGCACATGCCTTCATAAAAGGGCTCTCCTGGCCAAATGGTTTAACTTTGGCAGGTCCCTCGTGCTTTATCATGAAAGTAGACTTCGTGGGGCAGATTCTGGAAGTGATTGCGATCGCAAAGCTCTATTAGTTGCTTTGGAATCGGCTTTTGAAAAAAATTCTGTGAAAATCGCAAAAATTTTGGGTATCGAAATCTGGCAAAAGTCTGCATAAAAGGGCTCTCCTGGCCAAATGGTTTAACTTTGGCAGGTCCCTGCTGGTCTGTTATGAAACTAGAATATCTTTTGCACATTCTGGAAGTGATTGCGATCGCAAAGCTCTATTAGTTGCTGTGGAATCGACTTTTAAAAATGAGAGGTCGTAAAATTCGTCAAAAAAATTTGGCGACGAAATCGAGCACATGCCTTCATAAAAGGGCTCTCCTGGCCAAATGGTTTAACTTTGGCAGGTCCCTCGTGCTTTATCATGAAAGTAGACTTCGTGGGGCAGATTCTGGAAGTGATTGCGATCGCAAAGCTCTATTAGTTGCTTTGGAATCGGCTTTTGAAAAAAATTCTGTGAAAATCGCAAAAATTTTGGGTATCGAAATCTGGCAAAAGTCTGCATAAAAGGGCTCTCCTGGCCAAATGGTTTAACTTTGGCAGGTCCCTGCTGGTCTGTTATGAAACTAGAATATCTTTTGCACATTCTGGAAGTGATTGCGATCGCAAAGCTCTATTAGTTGCTGTGGAATCGACTTTTAAAAATGAGAGGTCGTAAAATTCGTCAAAAAAATTTGGCGACGAAATCGAGCACATGCCTTCATAAAAGGGCTCTCCTGGCCAAATGGTTTAACTTTGGCAGGTCCCTCGTGCTTTATCATGAAAGTAGACTTCGTGGGGCAGATTCTGGAAGTGATTGCGATCGCAAAGCTCTATTAGTTGCTTTGGAATCGGCTTTTGAAAAAAATTCTGTGAAAATCGCAAAAATTTTGGGTATCGAAATCTGGCAAAAGTCTGCATAAAAGGGCTCTCCTGGCCAAATGGTTTAACTTTGGCAGGTCCCTGCTGGTCTGTTATGAAACTAGAATATCTTTTGCACATTCTGGAAGTGATTGCGATCGCAAAGCTCTATTAGTTGCTGTGGAATCGACTTTTAAAAATGAGAGGTCGTAAAATTCGTCAAAAAAATTTGGCGACGAAATCGAGCACATGCCTTCATAAAAGGGCTCTCCTGGCCAAATGGTTTAACTTTGGCAGGTCCCTCGTGCTTTATCATGAAAGTAGACTTCGTGGGGCAGATTCTGGAAGTGATTGCGATCGCAAAGCTCTATTAGTTGCTTTGGAATCGGCTTTTGAAAAAAATTCTGTGAAAATCGCAAAAATTTTGGGTATCGAAATCTGGCAAAAGTCTGCATAAAAGGGCTCTCCTGGCCAAATGGTTTAACTTTGGCAGGTCCCTGCTGGTCTGTTATGAAACTAGAATATCTTTTGCACATTCTGGAAGTGATTGCGATCGCAAAGCTCTATTAGTTGCTGTGGAATCGACTTTTAAAAATGAGAGGTCGTAAAATTCGTCAAAAAAATTTGGCGACGAAATCGAGCACATGCCTTCATAAAAGGGCTCTCCTGGCCAAATGGTTTAACTTTGGCAGGTCCCTCGTGCTTTATCATGAAAGTAGACTTCGTGGGGCAGATTCTGGAAGTGATTGCGATCGCAAAGCTCTATTAGTTGCTTTGGAATCGGCTTTTGAAAAAAATTCTGTGAAAATCGCAAAAATTTTGGGTATCGAAATCTGGCAAAAGTCTGCATAAAAGGGCTCTCCTGGCCAAATGGTTTAACTTTGGCAGGTCCCTGCTGGTCTGTTATGAAACTAGAATATCTTTTGCACATTCTGGAAGTGATTGCGATCGCAAAGCTCTATTAGTTGCTGTGGAATCGACTTTTAAAAATGAGAGGTCGTAAAATTCGTCAAAAAAATTTGGCGACGAAATCGAGCACATGCCTTCATAAAAGGGCTCTCCTGGCCAAATGGTTTAACTTTGGCAGGTCCCTCGTGCTTTATCATGAAAGTAGACTTCGTGGGGCAGATTCTGGAAGTGATTGCGATCGCAAAGCTCTATTAGTTGCTTTGGAATCGGCTTTTGAAAAAAATTCTGTGAAAATCGCAAAAATTTTGGGTATCGAAATCTGGCAAAAGTCTGCATAAAAGGGCTCTCCTGGCCAAATGGTTTAACTTTGGCAGGTCCCTGCTGGTCTGTTATGAAACTAGAATATCTTTTGCACATTCTGGAAGTGATTGCGATCGCAAAGCTCTATTAGTTGCTGTGGAATCGACTTTTAAAAATGAGAGGTCGTAAAATTCGTCAAAAAAATTTGGCGACGAAATCGAGCACATGCCTTCATAAAAGGGCTCTCCTGGCCAAATGGTTTAACTTTGGCAGGTCCCTCGTGCTTTATCATGAAAGTAGACTTCGTGGGGCAGATTCTGGAAGTGATTGCGATCGCAAAGCTCTATTAGTTGCTTTGGAATCGGCTTTTGAAAAAAATTCTGTGAAAATCGCAAAAATTTTGGGTATCGAAATCTGGCAAAAGTCTGCATAAAAGGGCTCTCCTGGCCAAATGGTTTAACTTTGGCAGGTCCCTGCTGGTCTGTTATGAAACTAGAATATCTTTTGCACATTCTGGAAGTGATTGCGATCGCAAAGCTCTATTAGTTGCTGTGGAATCGACTTTTAAAAATGAGAGGTCGTAAAATTCGTCAAAAAAATTTGGCGACGAAATCGAGCACATGCCTTCATAAAAGGGCTCTCCTGGCCAAATGGTTTAACTTTGGCAGGTCCCTCGTGCTTTATCATGAAAGTAGACTTCGTGGGGCAGATTCTGGAAGTGATTGCGATCGCAAAGCTCTATTAGTTGCTTTGGAATCGGCTTTTGAAAAAAATTCTGTGAAAATCGCAAAAATTTTGGGTATCGAAATCTGGCAAAAGTCTGCATAAAAGGGCTCTCCTGGCCAAATGGTTTAACTTTGGCAGGTCCCTGCTGGTCTGTTATGAAACTAGAATATCTTTTGCACATTCTGGAAGTGATTGCGATCGCAAAGCTCTATTAGTTGCTGTGGAATCGACTTTTAAAAATGAGAGGTCGTAAAATTCGTCAAAAAAATTTGGCGACGAAATCGAGCACATGCCTTCATAAAAGGGCTCTCCTGGCCAAATGGTTTAACTTTGGCAGGTCCCTCGTGCTTTATCATGAAAGTAGACTTCGTGGGGCAGATTCTGGAAGTGATTGCGATCGCAAAGCTCTATTAGTTGCTTTGGAATCGGCTTTTGAAAAAAATTCTGTGAAAATCGCAAAAATTTTGGGTATCGAAATCTGGCAAAAGTCTGCATAAAAGGGCTCTCCTGGCCAAATGGTTTAACTTTGGCAGGTCCCTGCTGGTCTGTTATGAAACTAGAATATCTTTTGCACATTCTGGAAGTGATTGCGATCGCAAAGCTCTATTAGTTGCTGTGGAATCGACTTTTAAAAATGAGAGGTCGTAAAATTCGTCAAAAAAATTTGGCGACGAAATCGAGCACATGCCTTCATAAAAGGGCTCTCCTGGCCAAATGGTTTAACTTTGGCAGGTCCCTCGTGCTTTATCATGAAAGTAGACTTCGTGGGGCAGATTCTGGAAGTGATTGCGATCGCAAAGCTCTATTAGTTGCTTTGGAATCGGCTTTTGAAAAAAATTCTGTGAAAATCGCAAAAATTTTGGGTATCGAAATCTGGCAAAAGTCTGCATAAAAGGGCTCTCCTGGCCAAATGGTTTAACTTTGGCAGGTCCCTGCTGGTCTGTTATGAAACTAGAATATCTTTTGCACATTCTGGAAGTGATTGCGATCGCAAAGCTCTATTAGTTGCTGTGGAATCGACTTTTAAAAATGAGAGGTCGTAAAATTCGTCAAAAAAATTTGGCGACGAAATCGAGCACATGCCTTCATAAAAGGGCTCTCCTGGCCAAATGGTTTAACTTTGGCAGGTCCCTCGTGCTTTATCATGAAAGTAGACTTCGTGGGGCAGATTCTGGAAGTGATTGCGATCGCAAAGCTCTATTAGTTGCTTTGGAATCGGCTTTTGAAAAAAATTCTGTGAAAATCGCAAAAATTTTGGGTATCGAAATCTGGCAAAAGTCTGCATAAAAGGGCTCTCCTGGCCAAATGGTTTAACTTTGGCAGGTCCCTGCTGGTCTGTTATGAAACTAGAATATCTTTTGCACATTCTGGAAGTGATTGCGATCGCAAAGCTCTATTAGTTGCTGTGGAATCGACTTTTAAAAATGAGAGGTCGTAAAATTCGTCAAAAAAATTTGGCGACGAAATCGAGCACATGCCTTCATAAAAGGGCTCTCCTGGCCAAATGGTTTAACTTTGGCAGGTCCCTCGTGCTTTATCATGAAAGTAGACTTCGTGGGGCAGATTCTGGAAGTGATTGCGATCGCAAAGCTCTATTAGTTGCTTTGGAATCGGCTTTTGAAAAAAATTCTGTGAAAATCGCAAAAATTTTGGGTATCGAAATCTGGCAAAAGTCTGCATAAAAGGGCTCTCCTGGCCAAATGGTTTAACTTTGGCAGGTCCCTGCTGGTCTGTTATGAAACTAGAATATCTTTTGCACATTCTGGAAGTGATTGCGATCGCAAAGCTCTATTAGTTGCTGTGGAATCGACTTTTAAAAATGAGAGGTCGTAAAATTCGTCAAAAAAATTTGGCGACGAAATCGAGCACATGCCTTCATAAAAGGGCTCTCCTGGCCAAATGGTTTAACTTTGGCAGGTCCCTCGTGCTTTATCATGAAAGTAGACTTCGTGGGGCAGATTCTGGAAGTGATTGCGATCGCAAAGCTCTATTAGTTGCTTTGGAATCGGCTTTTGAAAAAAATTCTGTGAAAATCGCAAAAATTTTGGGTATCGAAATCTGGCAAAAGTCTGCATAAAAGGGCTCTCCTGGCCAAATGGTTTAACTTTGGCAGGTCCCTGCTGGTCTGTTATGAAACTAGAATATCTTTTGCACATTCTGGAAGTGATTGCGATCGCAAAGCTCTATTAGTTGCTGTGGAATCGACTTTTAAAAATGAGAGGTCGTAAAATTCGTCAAAAAAATTTGGCGACGAAATCGAACACATGCCTTCATAAAAGGGCTCTCCTGGCCAAATGGTTTAACTTTGGCAGGTCCCTCGTGCTTTATCATGAAAGTAGACTTCGTGGGGCAGATTCTGGAAGTGATTGCGATCGCAAAGCTCTATTAGTTGCTTTGGAATCGGCTTTTGAAAAAAATTCTGTGAAAATCGCAAAAATTTTGGGTATCGAAATCTGGCAAAAGTCTGCATAAAAGGGCTCTCCTGGCCAAATGGTTTAACTTTGGCAGGTCCCTGCTGGTCTGTTATGAAACTAGAATATCTTTTGCACATTCTGGAAGTGATTGCGATCGCAAAGCTCTATTAGTTGCTGTGGAATCGACTTTTAAAAATGAGAGGTCGTAAAATTCGTCAAAAAAATTTGGCGACGAAATCGAGCACATGCCTTCATAAAAGGGCTCTCCTGGCCAAATGGTTTAACTTTGGCAGGTCCCTCGTGCTTTATCATGAAAGTAGACTTCGTGGGGCAGATTCTGGAAGTGATTGCGATCGCAAAGCTCTATTAGTTGCTTTGGAATCGGCTTTTGAAAAAAATTCTGTGAAAATCGCAAAAATTTTGGGTATCGAAATCTGGCAAAAGTCTGCATAAAAGGGCTCTCCTGGCCAAATGGTTTAACTTTGGCAGGTCCCTGCTGGTCTGTTATGAAACTAGAATATCTTTTGCACATTCTGGAAGTGATTGCGATCGCAAAGCTCTATTAGTTGCTGTGGAATCGACTTTTAAAAATGAGAGGTCGTAAAATTCGTCAAAAAAATTTGGCGACGAAATCGAGCACATGCCTTCATAAAAGGGCTCTCCTGGCCAAATGGTTTAACTTTGGCAGGTCCCTCGTGCTTTATCATGAAAGTAGACTTCGTGGGGCAGATTCTGGAAGTGATTGCGATCGCAAAGCTCTATTAGTTGCTTTGGAATCGGCTTTTGAAAAAAATTCTGTGAAAATCGCAAAAATTTTGGGTATCGAAATCTGGCAAAAGTCTGCATAAAAGGGCTCTCCTGGCCAAATGGTTTAACTTTGGCAGGTCCCTGCTGGTCTGTTATGAAACTAGAATATCTTTTGCACATTCTGGAAGTGATTGCGATCGCAAAGCTCTATTAGTTGCTGTGGAATCGACTTTTAAAAATGAGAGGTCGTAAAATTCGTCAAAAAAATTTGGCGACGAAATCGAGCACATGCCTTCATAAAAGGGCTCTCCTGGCCAAATGGTTTAACTTTGGCAGGTCCCTCGTGCTTTATCATGAAAGTAGACTTCGTGGGGCAGATTCTGGAAGTGATTGCGATCGCAAAGCTCTATTAGTTGCTTTGGAATCGGCTTTTGAAAAAAATTCTGTGAAAATCGCAAAAATTTTGGGTATCGAAATCTGGCAAAAGTCTGCATAAAAGGGCTCTCCTGGCCAAATGGTTTAACTTTGGCAGGTCCCTGCTGGTCTGTTATGAAACTAGAATATCTTTTGCACATTCTGGAAGTGATTGCGATCGCAAAGCTCTATTAGTTGCTGTGGAATCGACTTTTAAAAATGAGAGGTCGTAAAATTCGTCAAAAAAATTTGGCGACGAAATCGAGCACATGCCTTCATAAAAGGGCTCTCCTGGCCAAATGGTTTAACTTTGGCAGGTCCCTCGTGCTTTATCATGAAAGTAGACTTCGTGGGGCAGATTCTGGAAGTGATTGCGATCGCAAAGCTCTATTAGTTGCTTTGGAATCGGCTTTTGAAAAAAATTCTGTGAAAATCGCAAAAATTTTGGGTATCGAAATCTGGCAAAAGTCTGCATAAAAGGGCTCTCCTGGCCAAATGGTTTAACTTTGGCAGGTCCCTGCTGGTCTGTTATGAAACTAGAATATCTTTTGCACATTCTGGAAGTGATTGCGATCGCAAAGCTCTATTAGTTGCTGTGGAATCGACTTTTAAAAATGAGAGGTCGTAAAATTCGTCAAAAAAATTTGGCGACGAAATCGAGCACATGCCTTCATAAAAGGGCTCTCCTGGCCAAATGGTTTAACTTTGGCAGGTCCCTCGTGCTTTATCATGAAAGTAGACTTCGTGGGGCAGATTCTGGAAGTGATTGCGATCGCAAAGCTCTATTAGTTGCTTTGGAATCGGCTTTTGAAAAAAATTCTGTGAAAATCGCAAAAATTTTGGGTATCGAAATCTGGCAAAAGTCTGCATAAAAGGGCTCTCCTGGCCAAATGGTTTAACTTTGGCAGGTCCCTGCTGGTCTGTTATGAAACTAGAATATCTTTTGCACATTCTGGAAGTGATTGCGATCGCAAAGCTCTATTAGTTGCTGTGGAATCGACTTTTAAAAATGAGAGGTCGTAAAATTCGTCAAAAAAATTTGGCGACGAAATCGAGCACATGCCTTCATAAAAGGGCTCTCCTGGCCAAATGGTTTAACTTTGGCAGGTCCCTCGTGCTTTATCATGAAAGTAGACTTCGTGGGGCAGATTCTGGAAGTGATTGCGATCGCAAAGCTCTATTAGTTGCTTTGGAATCGGCTTTTGAAAAAAATTCTGTGAAAATCGCAAAAATTTTGGGTATCGAAATCTGGCAAAAGTCTGCATAAAAGGGCTCTCCTGGCCAAATGGTTTAACTTTGGCAGGTCCCTGCTGGTCTGTTATGAAACTAGAATATCTTTTGCACATTCTGGAAGTGATTGCGATCGCAAAGCTCTATTAGTTGCTGTGGAATCGACTTTTAAAAATGAGAGGTCGTAAAATTCGTCAAAAAAATTTGGCGACGAAATCGAGCACATGCCTTCATAAAAGGGCTCTCCTGGCCAAATGGTTTAACTTTGGCAGGTCCCTCGTGCTTTATCATGAAAGTAGACTTCGTGGGGCAGATTCTGGAAGTGATTGCGATCGCAAAGCTCTATTAGTTGCTTTGGAATCGGCTTTTGAAAAAAATTCTGTGAAAATCGCAAAAATTTTGGGTATCGAAATCTGGCAAAAGTCTGCATAAAAGGGCTCTCCTGGCCAAATGGTTTAACTTTGGCAGGTCCCTGCTGGTCTGTTATGAAACTAGAATATCTTTTGCACATTCTGGAAGTGATTGCGATCGCAAAGCTCTATTAGTTGCTGTGGAATCGACTTTTAAAAATGAGAGGTCGTAAAATTCGTCAAAAAAATTTGGCGACGAAATCGAGCACATGCCTTCATAAAAGGGCTCTCCTGGCCAAATGGTTTAACTTTGGCAGGTCCCTCGTGCTTTATCATGAAAGTAGACTTCGTGGGGCAGATTCTGGAAGTGATTGCGATCGCAAAGCTCTATTAGTTGCTTTGGAATCGGCTTTTGAAAAAAATTCTGTGAAAATCGCAAAAATTTTGGGTATCGAAATCTGGCAAAAGTCTGCATAAAAGGGCTCTCCTGGCCAAATGGTTTAACTTTGGCAGGTCCCTGCTGGTCTGTTATGAAACTAGAATATCTTTTGCACATTCTGGAAGTGATTGCGATCGCAAAGCTCTATTAGTTGCTGTGGAATCGACTTTTAAAAATGAGAGGTCGTAAAATTCGTCAAAAAAATTTGGCGACGAAATCGAGCACATGCCTTCATAAAAGGGCTCTCCTGGCCAAATGGTTTAACTTTGGCAGGTCCCTCGTGCTTTATCATGAAAGTAGACTTCGTGGGGCAGATTCTGGAAGTGATTGCGATCGCAAAGCTCTATTAGTTGCTTTGGAATCGGCTTTTGAAAAAAATTCTGTGAAAATCGCAAAAATTTTGGGTATCGAAATCTGGCAAAAGTCTGCATAAAAGGGCTCTCCTGGCCAAATGGTTTAACTTTGGCAGGTCCCTGCTGGTCTGTTATGAAACTAGAATATCTTTTGCACATTCTGGAAGTGATTGCGATCGCAAAGCTCTATTAGTTGCTGTGGAATCGACTTTTAAAAATGAGAGGTCGTAAAATTCGTCAAAAAAATTTGGCGACGAAATCGAGCACATGCCTTCATAAAAGGGCTCTCCTGGCCAAATGGTTTAACTTTGGCAGGTCCCTCGTGCTTTATCATGAAAGTAGACTTCGTGGGGCAGATTCTGGAAGTGATTGCGATCGCAAAGCTCTATTAGTTGCTTTGGAATCGGCTTTTGAAAAAAATTCTGTGAAAATCGCAAAAATTTTGGGTATCGAAATCTGGCAAAAGTCTGCATAAAAGGGCTCTCCTGGCCAAATGGTTTAACTTTGGCAGGTCCCTGCTGGTCTGTTATGAAACTAGAATATCTTTTGCACATTCTGGAAGTGATTGCGATCGCAAAGCTCTATTAGTTGCTGTGGAATCGACTTTTAAAAATGAGAGGTCGTAAAATTCGTCAAAAAAATTTGGCGACGAAATCGAGCACATGCCTTCATAAAAGGGCTCTCCTGGCCAAATGGTTTAACTTTGGCAGGTCCCTCGTGCTTTATCATGAAAGTAGACTTCGTGGGGCAGATTCTGGAAGTGATTGCGATCGCAAAGCTCTATTAGTTGCTTTGGAATCGGCTTTTGAAAAAAATTCTGTGAAAATCGCAAAAATTTTGGGTATCGAAATCTGGCAAAAGTCTGCATAAAAGGGCTCTCCTGGCCAAATGGTTTAACTTTGGCAGGTCCCTGCTGGTCTGTTATGAAACTAGAATATCTTTTGCACATTCTGGAAGTGATTGCGATCGCAAAGCTCTATTAGTTGCTGTGGAATCGACTTTTAAAAATGAGAGGTCGTAAAATTCGTCAAAAAAATTTGGCGACGAAATCGAGCACATGCCTTCATAAAAGGGCTCTCCTGGCCAAATGGTTTAACTTTGGCAGGTCCCTCGTGCTTTATCATGAAAGTAGACTTCGTGGGGCAGATTCTGGAAGTGATTGCGATCGCAAAGCTCTATTAGTTGCTTTGGAATCGGCTTTTGAAAAAAATTCTGTGAAAATCGCAAAAATTTTGGGTATCGAAATCTGGCAAAAGTCTGCATAAAAGGGCTCTCCTGGCCAAATGGTTTAACTTTGGCAGGTCCCTGCTGGTCTGTTATGAAACTAGAATATCTTTTGCACATTCTGGAAGTGATTGCGATCGCAAAGCTCTATTAGTTGCTGTGGAATCGACTTTTAAAAATGAGAGGTCGTAAAATTCGTCAAAAAAATTTGGCGACGAAATCGAGCACATGCCTTCATAAAAGGGCTCTCCTGGCCAAATGGTTTAACTTTGGCAGGTCCCTCGTGCTTTATCATGAAAGTAGACTTCGTGGGGCAGATTCTGGAAGTGATTGCGATCGCAAAGCTCTATTAGTTGCTTTGGAATCGGCTTTTGAAAAAAATTCTGTGAAAATCGCAAAAATTTTGGGTATCGAAATCTGGCAAAAGTCTGCATAAAAGGGCTCTCCTGGCCAAATGGTTTAACTTTGGCAGGTCCCTGCTGGTCTGTTATGAAACTAGAATATCTTTTGCACATTCTGGAAGTGATTGCGATCGCAAAGCTCTATTAGTTGCTGTGGAATCGACTTTTAAAAATGAGAGGTCGTAAAATTCGTCAAAAAAATTTGGCGACGAAATCGAGCACATGCCTTCATAAAAGGGCTCTCCTGGCCAAATGGTTTAACTTTGGCAGGTCCCTCGTGCTTTATCATGAAAGTAGACTTCGTGGGGCAGATTCTGGAAGTGATTGCGATCGCAAAGCTCTATTAGTTGCTTTGGAATCGGCTTTTGAAAAAAATTCTGTGAAAATCGCAAAAATTTTGGGTATCGAAATCTGGCAAAAGTCTGCATAAAAGGGCTCTCCTGGCCAAATGGTTTAACTTTGGCAGGTCCCTGCTGGTCTGTTATGAAACTAGAATATCTTTTGCACATTCTGGAAGTGATTGCGATCGCAAAGCTCTATTAGTTGCTGTGGAATCGACTTTTAAAAATGAGAGGTCGTAAAATTCGTCAAAAAAATTTGGCGACGAAATCGAGCACATGCCTTCATAAAAGGGCTCTCCTGGCCAAATGGTTTAACTTTGGCAGGTCCCTCGTGCTTTATCATGAAAGTAGACTTCGTGGGGCAGATTCTGGAAGTGATTGCGATCGCAAAGCTCTATTAGTTGCTTTGGAATCGGCTTTTGAAAAAAATTCTGTGAAAATCGCAAAAATTTTGGGTATCGAAATCTGGCAAAAGTCTGCATAAAAGGGCTCTCCTGGCCAAATGGTTTAACTTTGGCAGGTCCCTGCTGGTCTGTTATGAAACTAGAATATCTTTTGCACATTCTGGAAGTGATTGCGATCGCAAAGCTCTATTAGTTGCTGTGGAATCGACTTTTAAAAATGAGAGGTCGTAAAATTCGTCAAAAAAATTTGGCGACGAAATCGAGCACATGCCTTCATAAAAGGGCTCTCCTGGCCAAATGGTTTAACTTTGGCAGGTCCCTCGTGCTTTATCATGAAAGTAGACTTCGTGGGGCAGATTCTGGAAGTGATTGCGATCGCAAAGCTCTATTAGTTGCTTTGGAATCGGCTTTTGAAAAAAATTCTGTGAAAATCGCAAAAATTTTGGGTATCGAAATCTGGCAAAAGTCTGCATAAAAGGGCTCTCCTGGCCAAATGGTTTAACTTTGGCAGGTCCCTGCTGGTCTGTTATGAAACTAGAATATCTTTTGCACATTCTGGAAGTGATTGCGATCGCAAAGCTCTATTAGTTGCTGTGGAATCGACTTTTAAAAATGAGAGGTCGTAAAATTCGTCAAAAAAATTTGGCGACGAAATCGAGCACATGCCTTCATAAAAGGGCTCTCCTGGCCAAATGGTTTAACTTTGGCAGGTCCCTCGTGCTTTATCATGAAAGTAGACTTCGTGGGGCAGATTCTGGAAGTGATTGCGATCGCAAAGCTCTATTAGTTGCTTTGGAATCGGCTTTTGAAAAAAATTCTGTGAAAATCGCAAAAATTTTGGGTATCGAAATCTGGCAAAAGTCTGCATAAAAGGGCTCTCCTGGCCAAATGGTTTAACTTTGGCAGGTCCCTGCTGGTCTGTTATGAAACTAGAATATCTTTTGCACATTCTGGAAGTGATTGCGATCGCAAAGCTCTATTAGTTGCTGTGGAATCGACTTTTAAAAATGAGAGGTCGTAAAATTCGTCAAAAAAATTTGGCGACGAAATCGAGCACATGCCTTCATAAAAGGGCTCTCCTGGCCAAATGGTTTAACTTTGGCAGGTCCCTCGTGCTTTATCATGAAAGTAGACTTCGTGGGGCAGATTCTGGAAGTGATTGCGATCGCAAAGCTCTATTAGTTGCTTTGGAATCGGCTTTTGAAAAAAATTCTGTGAAAATCGCAAAAATTTTGGGTATCGAAATCTGGCAAAAGTCTGCATAAAAGGGCTCTCCTGGCCAAATGGTTTAACTTTGGCAGGTCCCTGCTGGTCTGTTATGAAACTAGAATATCTTTTGCACATTCTGGAAGTGATTGCGATCGCAAAGCTCTATTAGTTGCTGTGGAATCGACTTTTAAAAATGAGAGGTCGTAAAATTCGTCAAAAAAATTTGGCGACGAAATCGAGCACATGCCTTCATAAAAGGGCTCTCCTGGCCAAATGGTTTAACTTTGGCAGGTCCCTCGTGCTTTATCATGAAAGTAGACTTCGTGGGGCAGATTCTGGAAGTGATTGCGATCGCAAAGCTCTATTAGTTGCTTTGGAATCGGCTTTTGAAAAAAATTCTGTGAAAATCGCAAAAATTTTGGGTATCGAAATCTGGCAAAAGTCTGCATAAAAGGGCTCTCCTGGCCAAATGGTTTAACTTTGGCAGGTCCCTGCTGGTCTGTTATGAAACTAGAATATCTTTTGCACATTCTGGAAGTGATTGCGATCGCAAAGCTCTATTAGTTGCTGTGGAATCGACTTTTAAAAATGAGAGGTCGTAAAATTCGTCAAAAAAATTTGGCGACGAAATCGAGCACATGCCTTCATAAAAGGGCTCTCCTGGCCAAATGGTTTAACTTTGGCAGGTCCCTCGTGCTTTATCATGAAAGTAGACTTCGTGGGGCAGATTCTGGAAGTGATTGCGATCGCAAAGCTCTATTAGTTGCTTTGGAATCGGCTTTTGAAAAAAATTCTGTGAAAATCGCAAAAATTTTGGGTATCGAAATCTGGCAAAAGTCTGCATAAAAGGGCTCTCCTGGCCAAATGGTTTAACTTTGGCAGGTCCCTGCTGGTCTGTTATGAAACTAGAATATCTTTTGCACATTCTGGAAGTGATTGCGATCGCAAAGCTCTATTAGTTGCTGTGGAATCGACTTTTAAAAATGAGAGGTCGTAAAATTCGTCAAAAAAATTTGGCGACGAAATCGAGCACATGCCTTCATAAAAGGGCTCTCCTGGCCAAATGGTTTAACTTTGGCAGGTCCCTCGTGCTTTATCATGAAAGTAGACTTCGTGGGGCAGATTCTGGAAGTGATTGCGATCGCAAAGCTCTATTAGTTGCTTTGGAATCGGCTTTTGAAAAAAATTCTGTGAAAATCGCAAAAATTTTGGGTATCGAAATCTGGCAAAAGTCTGCATAAAAGGGCTCTCCTGGCCAAATGGTTTAACTTTGGCAGGTCCCTGCTGGTCTGTTATGAAACTAGAATATCTTTTGCACATTCTGGAAGTGATTGCGATCGCAAAGCTCTATTAGTTGCTGTGGAATCGACTTTTAAAAATGAGAGGTCGTAAAATTCGTCAAAAAAATTTGGCGACGAAATCGAGCACATGCCTTCATAAAAGGGCTCTCCTGGCCAAATGGTTTAACTTTGGCAGGTCCCTCGTGCTTTATCATGAAAGTAGACTTCGTGGGGCAGATTCTGGAAGTGATTGCGATCGCAAAGCTCTATTAGTTGCTTTGGAATCGGCTTTTGAAAAAAATTCTGTGAAAATCGCAAAAATTTTGGGTATCGAAATCTGGCAAAAGTCTGCATAAAAGGGCTCTCCTGGCCAAATGGTTTAACTTTGGCAGGTCCCTGCTGGTCTGTTATGAAACTAGAATATCTTTTGCACATTCTGGAAGTGATTGCGATCGCAAAGCTCTATTAGTTGCTGTGGAATCGACTTTTAAAAATGAGAGGTCGTAAAATTCGTCAAAAAAATTTGGCGACGAAATCGAGCACATGCCTTCATAAAAGGGCTCTCCTGGCCAAATGGTTTAACTTTGGCAGGTCCCTCGTGCTTTATCATGAAAGTAGACTTCGTGGGGCAGATTCTGGAAGTGATTGCGATCGCAAAGCTCTATTAGTTGCTTTGGAATCGGCTTTTGAAAAAAATTCTGTGAAAATCGCAAAAATTTTGGGTATCGAAATCTGGCAAAAGTCTGCATAAAAGGGCTCTCCTGGCCAAATGGTTTAACTTTGGCAGGTCCCTGCTGGTCTGTTATGAAACTAGAATATCTTTTGCACATTCTGGAAGTGATTGCGATCGCAAAGCTCTATTAGTTGCTGTGGAATCGACTTTTAAAAATGAGAGGTCGTAAAATTCGTCAAAAAAATTTGGCGACGAAATCGAGCACATGCCTTCATAAAAGGGCTCTCCTGGCCAAATGGTTTAACTTTGGCAGGTCCCTCGTGCTTTATCATGAAAGTAGACTTCGTGGGGCAGATTCTGGAAGTGATTGCGATCGCAAAGCTCTATTAGTTGCTTTGGAATCGGCTTTTGAAAAAAATTCTGTGAAAATCGCAAAAATTTTGGGTATCGAAATCTGGCAAAAGTCTGCATAAAAGGGCTCTCCTGGCCAAATGGTTTAACTTTGGCAGGTCCCTGCTGGTCTGTTATGAAACTAGAATATCTTTTGCACATTCTGGAAGTGATTGCGATCGCAAAGCTCTATTAGTTGCTGTGGAATCGACTTTTAAAAATGAGAGGTCGTAAAATTCGTCAAAAAAATTTGGCGACGAAATCGAGCACATGCCTTCATAAAAGGGCTCTCCTGGCCAAATGGTTTAACTTTGGCAGGTCCCTCGTGCTTTATCATGAAAGTAGACTTCGTGGGGCAGATTCTGGAAGTGATTGCGATCGCAAAGCTCTATTAGTTGCTTTGGAATCGGCTTTTGAAAAAAATTCTGTGAAAATCGCAAAAATTTTGGGTATCGAAATCTGGCAAAAGTCTGCATAAAAGGGCTCTCCTGGCCAAATGGTTTAACTTTGGCAGGTCCCTGCTGGTCTGTTATGAAACTAGAATATCTTTTGCACATTCTGGAAGTGATTGCGATCGCAAAGCTCTATTAGTTGCTGTGGAATCGACTTTTAAAAATGAGAGGTCGTAAAATTCGTCAAAAAAATTTGGCGACGAAATCGAGCACATGCCTTCATAAAAGGGCTCTCCTGGCCAAATGGTTTAACTTTGGCAGGTCCCTCGTGCTTTATCATGAAAGTAGACTTCGTGGGGCAGATTCTGGAAGTGATTGCGATCGCAAAGCTCTATTAGTTGCTTTGGAATCGGCTTTTGAAAAAAATTCTGTGAAAATCGCAAAAATTTTGGGTATCGAAATCTGGCAAAAGTCTGCATAAAAGGGCTCTCCTGGCCAAATGGTTTAACTTTGGCAGGTCCCTGCTGGTCTGTTATGAAACTAGAATATCTTTTGCACTTTCTGGAAGTGATTGCGATCGCAAAGCTCTATTAGTTGCTGTGGAATCGACTTTTAAAAATGAGAGGTCGTAAAATTCGTCAAAAAAATTTGGCGACGAAATCGAGCACATGCCTTCATAAAAGGGCTCTCCTGGCCAAATGGTTTAACTTTGGCAGGTCCCTCGTGCTTTATCATGAAAGTAGACTTCGTGGGGCAGATTCTGGAAGTGATTGCGATCGCAAAGCTCTATTAGTTGCTTTGGAATCGGCTTTTGAAAAAAATTCTGTGAAAATCGCAAAAATTTTGGGTATCGAAATCTGGCAAAAGTCTGCATAAAAGGGCTCTCCTGGCCAAATGGTTTAACTTTGGCAGGTCCCTGCTGGTCTGTTATGAAACTAGAATATCTTTTGCACATTCTGGAAGTGATTGCGATCGCAAAGCTCTATTAGTTGCTGTGGAATCGACTTTTAAAAATGAGAGGTCGTAAAATTCGTCAAAAAAATTTGGCGACGAAATCGAGCACATGCCTTCATAAAAGGGCTCTCCTGGCCAAATGGTTTAACTTTGGCAGGTCCCTCGTGCTTTATCATGAAAGTAGACTTCGTGGGGCAGATTCTGGAAGTGATTGCGATCGCAAAGCTCTATTAGTTGCTTTGGAATCGGCTTTTGAAAAAAATTCTGTGAAAATCGCAAAAATTTTGGGTATCGAAATCTGGCAAAAGTCTGCATAAAAGGGCTCTCCTGGCCAAATGGTTTAACTTTGGCAGGTCCCTGCTGGTCTGTTATGAAACTAGAATATCTTTTGCACATTCTGGAAGTGATTGCGATCGCAAAGCTCTATTAGTTGCTGTGGAATCGACTTTTAAAAATGAGAGGTCGTAAAATTCGTCAAAAAAATTTGGCGACGAAATCGAGCACATGCCTTCATAAAAGGGCTCTCCTGGCCAAATGGTTTAACTTTGGCAGGTCCCTCGTGCTTTATCATGAAAGTAGACTTCGTGGGGCAGATTCTGGAAGTGATTGCGATCGCAAAGCTCTATTAGTTGCTTTGGAATCGGCTTTTGAAAAAAATTCTGTGAAAATCGCAAAAATTTTGGGTATCGAAATCTGGCAAAAGTCTGCATAAAAGGGCTCTCCTGGCCAAATGGTTTAACTTTGGCAGGTCCCTGCTGGTCTGTTATGAAACTAGAATATCTTTTGCACATTCTGGAAGTGATTGCGATCGCAAAGCTCTATTAGTTGCTGTGGAATCGACTTTTAAAAATGAGAGGTCGTAAAATTCGTCAAAAAAATTTGGCGACGAAATCGAGCACATGCCTTCATAAAAGGGCTCTCCTGGCCAAATGGTTTAACTTTGGCAGGTCCCTCGTGCTTTATCATGAAAGTAGACTTCGTGGGGCAGATTCTGGAAGTGATTGCGATCGCAAAGCTCTATTAGTTGCTTTGGAATCGGCTTTTGAAAAAAATTCTGTGAAAATCGCAAAAATTTTGGGTATCGAAATCTGGCAAAAGTCTGCATAAAAGGGCTCTCCTGGCCAAATGGTTTAACTTTGGCAGGTCCCTGCTGGTCTGTTATGAAACTAGAATATCTTTTGCACATTCTGGAAGTGATTGCGATCGCAAAGCTCTATTAGTTGCTGTGGAATCGACTTTTAAAAATGAGAGGTCGTAAAATTCGTCAAAAAAATTTGGCGACGAAATCGAGCACATGCCTTCATAAAAGGGCTCTCCTGGCCAAATGGTTTAACTTTGGCAGGTCCCTCGTGCTTTATCATGAAAGTAGACTTCGTGGGGCAGATTCTGGAAGTGATTGCGATCGCAAAGCTCTATTAGTTGCTTTGGAATCGGCTTTTGAAAAAAATTCTGTGAAAATCGCAAAAATTTTGGGTATCGAAATCTGGCAAAAGTCTGCATAAAAGGGCTCTCCTGGCCAAATGGTTTAACTTTGGCAGGTCCCTGCTGGTCTGTTATGAAACTAGAATATCTTTTGCACATTCTGGAAGTGATTGCGATCGCAAAGCTCTATTAGTTGCTGTGGAATCGACTTTTAAAAATGAGAGGTCGTAAAATTCGTCAAAAAAATTTGGCGACGAAATCGAGCACATGCCTTCATAAAAGGGCTCTCCTGGCCAAATGGTTTAACTTTGGCAGGTCCCTCGTGCTTTATCATGAAAGTAGACTTCGTGGGGCAGATTCTGGAAGTGATTGCGATCGCAAAGCTCTATTAGTTGCTTTGGAATCGGCTTTTGAAAAAAATTCTGTGAAAATCGCAAAAATTTTGGGTATCGAAATCTGGCAAAAGTCTGCATAAAAGGGCTCTCCTGGCCAAATGGTTTAACTTTGGCAGGTCCCTGCTGGTCTGTTATGAAACTAGAATATCTTTTGCACATTCTGGAAGTGATTGCGATCGCAAAGCTCTATTAGTTGCTGTGGAATCGACTTTTAAAAATGAGAGGTCGTAAAATTCGTCAAAAAAATTTGGCGACGAAATCGAGCACATGCCTTCATAAAAGGGCTCTCCTGGCCAAATGGTTTAACTTTGGCAGGTCCCTCGTGCTTTATCATGAAAGTAGACTTCGTGGGGCAGATTCTGGAAGTGATTGCGATCGCAAAGCTCTATTAGTTGCTTTGGAATCGGCTTTTGAAAAAAATTCTGTGAAAATCGCAAAAATTTTGGGTATCGAAATCTGGCAAAAGTCTGCATAAAAGGGCTCTCCTGGCCAAATGGTTTAACTTTGGCAGGTCCCTGCTGGTCTGTTATGAAACTAGAATATCTTTTGCACATTCTGGAAGTGATTGCGATCGCAAAGCTCTATTAGTTGCTGTGGAATCGACTTTTAAAAATGAGAGGTCGTAAAATTCGTCAAAAAAATTTGGCGACGAAATCGAGCACATGCCTTCATAAAAGGGCTCTCCTGGCCAAATGGTTTAACTTTGGCAGGTCCCTCGTGCTTTATCATGAAAGTAGACTTCGTGGGGCAGATTCTGGAAGTGATTGCGATCGCAAAGCTCTATTAGTTGCTTTGGAATCGGCTTTTGAAAAAAATTCTGTGAAAATCGCAAAAATTTTGGGTATCGAAATCTGGCAAAAGTCTGCATAAAAGGGCTCTCCTGGCCAAATGGTTTAACTTTGGCAGGTCCCTGCTGGTCTGTTATGAAACTAGAATATCTTTTGCACATTCTGGAAGTGATTGCGATCGCAAAGCTCTATTAGTTGCTGTGGAATCGACTTTTAAAAATGAGAGGTCGTAAAATTCGTCAAAAAAATTTGGCGACGAAATCGAGCACATGCCTTCATAAAAGGGCTCTCCTGGCCAAATGGTTTAACTTTGGCAGGTCCCTCGTGCTTTATCATGAAAGTAGACTTCGTGGGGCAGATTCTGGAAGTGATTGCGATCGCAAAGCTCTATTAGTTGCTTTGGAATCGGCTTTTGAAAAAAATTCTGTGAAAATCGCAAAAATTTTGGGTATCGAAATCTGGCAAAAGTCTGCATAAAAGGGCTCTCCTGGCCAAATGGTTTAACTTTGGCAGGTCCCTGCTGGTCTGTTATGAAACTAGAATATCTTTTGCACATTCTGGAAGTGATTGCGATCGCAAAGCTCTATTAGTTGCTGTGGAATCGACTTTTAAAAATGAGAGGTCGTAAAATTCGTCAAAAAAATTTGGCGACGAAATCGAGCACATGCCTTCATAAAAGGGCTCTCCTGGCCAAATGGTTTAACTTTGGCAGGTCCCTCGTGCTTTATCATGAAAGTAGACTTCGTGGGGCAGATTCTGGAAGTGATTGCGATCGCAAAGCTCTATTAGTTGCTTTGGAATCGGCTTTTGAAAAAAATTCTGTGAAAATCGCAAAAATTTTGGGTATCGAAATCTGGCAAAAGTCTGCATAAAAGGGCTCTCCTGGCCAAATGGTTTAACTTTGGCAGGTCCCTGCTGGTCTGTTATGAAACTAGAATATCTTTTGCACATTCTGGAAGTGATTGCGATCGCAAAGCTCTATTAGTTGCTGTGGAATCGACTTTTAAAAATGAGAGGTCGTAAAATTCGTCAAAAAAATTTGGCGACGAAATCGAGCACATGCCTTCATAAAAGGGCTCTCCTGGCCAAATGGTTTAACTTTGGCAGGTCCCTCGTGCTTTATCATGAAAGTAGACTTCGTGGGGCAGATTCTGGAAGTGATTGCGATCGCAAAGCTCTATTAGTTGCTTTGGAATCGGCTTTTGAAAAAAATTCTGTGAAAATCGCAAAAATTTTGGGTATCGAAATCTGGCAAAAGTCTGCATAAAAGGGCTCTCCTGGCCAAATGGTTTAACTTTGGCAGGTCCCTGCTGGTCTGTTATGAAACTAGAATATCTTTTGCACATTCTGGAAGTGATTGCGATCGCAAAGCTCTATTAGTTGCTGTGGAATCGACTTTTAAAAATGAGAGGTCGTAAAATTCGTCAAAAAAATTTGGCGACGAAATCGAGCACATGCCTTCATAAAAGGGCTCTCCTGGCCAAATGGTTTAACTTTGGCAGGTCCCTCGTGCTTTATCATGAAAGTAGACTTCGTGGGGCAGATTCTGGAAGTGATTGCGATCGCAAAGCTCTATTAGTTGCTTTGGAATCGGCTTTTGAAAAAAATTCTGTGAAAATCGCAAAAATTTTGGGTATCGAAATCTGGCAAAAGTCTGCATAAAAGGGCTCTCCTGGCCAAATGGTTTAACTTTGGCAGGTCCCTGCTGGTCTGTTATGAAACTAGAATATCTTTTGCACATTCTGGAAGTGATTGCGATCGCAAAGCTCTATTAGTTGCTGTGGAATCGACTTTTAAAAATGAGAGGTCGTAAAATTCGTCAAAAAAATTTGGCGACGAAATCGAGCACATGCCTTCATAAAAGGGCTCTCCTGGCCAAATGGTTTAACTTTGGCAGGTCCCTCGTGCTTTATCATGAAAGTAGACTTCGTGGGGCAGATTCTGGAAGTGATTGCGATCGCAAAGCTCTATTAGTTGCTTTGGAATCGGCTTTTGAAAAAAATTCTGTGAAAATCGCAAAAATTTTGGGTATCGAAATCTGGCAAAAGTCTGCATAAAAGGGCTCTCCTGGCCAAATGGTTTAACTTTGGCAGGTCCCTGCTGGTCTGTTATGAAACTAGAATATCTTTTGCACATTCTGGAAGTGATTGCGATCGCAAAGCTCTATTAGTTGCTGTGGAATCGACTTTTAAAAATGAGAGGTCGTAAAATTCGTCAAAAAAATTTGGCGACGAAATCGAGCACATGCCTTCATAAAAGGGCTCTCCTGGCCAAATGGTTTAACTTTGGCAGGTCCCTCGTGCTTTATCATGAAAGTAGACTTCGTGGGGCAGATTCTGGAAGTGATTGCGATCGCAAAGCTCTATTAGTTGCTTTGGAATCGGCTTTTGAAAAAAATTCTGTGAAAATCGCAAAAATTTTGGGTATCGAAATCTGGCAAAAGTCTGCATAAAAGGGCTCTCCTGGCCAAATGGTTTAACTTTGGCAGGTCCCTGCTGGTCTGTTATGAAACTAGAATATCTTTTGCACATTCTGGAAGTGATTGCGATCGCAAAGCTCTATTAGTTGCTGTGGAATCGACTTTTAAAAATGAGAGGTCGTAAAATTCGTCAAAAAAATTTGGCGACGAAATCGAGCACATGCCTTCATAAAAGGGCTCTCCTGGCCAAATGGTTTAACTTTGGCAGGTCCCTCGTGCTTTATCATGAAAGTAGACTTCGTGGGGCAGATTCTGGAAGTGATTGCGATCGCAAAGCTCTATTAGTTGCTTTGGAATCGGCTTTTGAAAAAAATTCTGTGAAAATCGCAAAAATTTTGGGTATCGAAATCTGGCAAAAGTCTGCATAAAAGGGCTCTCCTGGCCAAATGGTTTAACTTTGGCAGGTCCCTGCTGGTCTGTTATGAAACTAGAATATCTTTTGCACATTCTGGAAGTGATTGCGATCGCAAAGCTCTATTAGTTGCTGTGGAATCGACTTTTAAAAATGAGAGGTCGTAAAATTCGTCAAAAAAATTTGGCGACGAAATCGAGCACATGCCTTCATAAAAGGGCTCTCCTGGCCAAATGGTTTAACTTTGGCAGGTCCCTCGTGCTTTATCATGAAAGTAGACTTCGTGGGGCAGATTCTGGAAGTGATTGCGATCGCAAAGCTCTATTAGTTGCTTTGGAATCGGCTTTTGAAAAAAATTCTGTGAAAATCGCAAAAATTTTGGGTATCGAAATCTGGCAAAAGTCTGCATAAAAGGGCTCTCCTGGCCAAATGGTTTAACTTTGGCAGGTCCCTGCTGGTCTGTTATGAAACTAGAATATCTTTTGCACATTCTGGAAGTGATTGCGATCGCAAAGCTCTATTAGTTGCTGTGGAATCGACTTTTAAAAATGAGAGGTCGTAAAATTCGTCAAAAAAATTTGGCGACGAAATCGAGCACATGCCTTCATAAAAGGGCTCTCCTGGCCAAATGGTTTAACTTTGGCAGGTCCCTCGTGCTTTATCATGAAAGTAGACTTCGTGGGGCAGATTCTGGAAGTGATTGCGATCGCAAAGCTCTATTAGTTGCTTTGGAATCGGCTTTTGAAAAAAATTCTGTGAAAATCGCAAAAATTTTGGGTATCGAAATCTGGCAAAAGTCTGCATAAAAGGGCTCTCCTGGCCAAATGGTTTAACTTTGGCAGGTCCCTGCTGGTCTGTTATGAAACTAGAATATCTTTTGCACATTCTGGAAGTGATTGCGATCGCAAAGCTCTATTAGTTGCTGTGGAATCGACTTTTAAAAATGAGAGGTCGTAAAATTCGTCAAAAAAATTTGGCGACGAAATCGAGCACATGCCTTCATAAAAGGGCTCTCCTGGCCAAATGGTTTAACTTTGGCAGGTCCCTCGTGCTTTATCATGAAAGTAGACTTCGTGGGGCAGATTCTGGAAGTGATTGCGATCGCAAAGCTCTATTAGTTGCTTTGGAATCGGCTTTTGAAAAAAATTCTGTGAAAATCGCAAAAATTTTGGGTATCGAAATCTGGCAAAAGTCTGCATAAAAGGGCTCTCCTGGCCAAATGGTTTAACTTTGGCAGGTCCCTGCTGGTCTGTTATGAAACTAGAATATCTTTTGCACATTCTGGAAGTGATTGCGATCGCAAAGCTCTATTAGTTGCTGTGGAATCGACTTTTAAAAATGAGAGGTCGTAAAATTCGTCAAAAAAATTTGGCGACGAAATCGAGCACATGCCTTCATAAAAGGGCTCTCCTGGCCAAATGGTTTAACTTTGGCAGGTCCCTCGTGCTTTATCATGAAAGTAGACTTCGTGGGGCAGATTCTGGAAGTGATTGCGATCGCAAAGCTCTATTAGTTGCTTTGGAATCGGCTTTTGAAAAAAATTCTGTGAAAATCGCAAAAATTTTGGGTATCGAAATCTGGCAAAAGTCTGCATAAAAGGGCTCTCCTGGCCAAATGGTTTAACTTTGGCAGGTCCCTGCTGGTCTGTTATGAAACTAGAATATCTTTTGCACATTCTGGAAGTGATTGCGATCGCAAAGCTCTATTAGTTGCTGTGGAATCGACTTTTAAAAATGAGAGGTCGTAAAATTCGTCAAAAAAATTTGGCGACGAAATCGAGCACATGCCTTCATAAAAGGGCTCTCCTGGCCAAATGGTTTAACTTTGGCAGGTCCCTCGTGCTTTATCATGAAAGTAGACTTCGTGGGGCAGATTCTGGAAGTGATTGCGATCGCAAAGCTCTATTAGTTGCTTTGGAATCGGCTTTTGAAAAAAATTCTGTGAAAATCGCAAAAATTTTGGGTATCGAAATCTGGCAAAAGTCTGCATAAAAGGGCTCTCCTGGCCAAATGGTTTAACTTTGGCAGGTCCCTGCTGGTCTGTTATGAAACTAGAATATCTTTTGCACATTCTGGAAGTGATTGCGATCGCAAAGCTCTATTAGTTGCTGTGGAATCGACTTTTAAAAATGAGAGGTCGTAAAATTCGTCAAAAAAATTTGGCGACGAAATCGAGCACATGCCTTCATAAAAGGGCTGTCCTGGCCAAATGGTTTAACTTTGGCAGGTCCCTCGTGCTTTATCATGAAAGTAGACTTCGTGGGGCAGATTCTGGAAGTGATTGCGATCGCAAAGCTCTATTAGTTGCTTTGGAATCGGCTTTTGAAAAAAATTCTGTGAAAATCGCAAAAATTTTGGGTATCGAAATCTGGCAAAAGTCTGCATAAAAGGGCTCTCCTGGCCAAATGGTTTAACTTTGGCAGGTCCCTGCTGGTCTGTTATGAAACTAGAATATCTTTTGCACATTCTGGAAGTGATTGCGATCGCAAAGCTCTATTAGTTGCTGTGGAATCGACTTTTAAAAATGAGAGGTCGTAAAATTCGTCAAAAAAATTTGGCGACGAAATCGAGCACATGCCTTCATAAAAGGGCTCTCCTGGCCAAATGGTTTAACTTTGGCAGGTCCCTCGTGCTTTATCATGAAAGTAGACTTCGTGGGGCAGATTCTGGAAGTGATTGCGATCGCAAAGCTCTATTAGTTGCTTTGGAATCGGCTTTTGAAAAAAATTCTGTGAAAATCGCAAAAATTTTGGGTATCGAAATCTGGCAAAAGTCTGCATAAAAGGGCTCTCCTGGCCAAATGGTTTAACTTTGGCAGGTCCCTGCTGGTCTGTTATGAAACTAGAATATCTTTTGCACATTCTGGAAGTGATTGCGATCGCAAAGCTCTATTAGTTGCTGTGGAATCGACTTTTAAAAATGAGAGGTCGTAAAATTCGTCAAAAAAATTTGGCGACGAAATCGAGCACATGCCTTCATAAAAGGGCTCTCCTGGCCAAATGGTTTAACTTTGGCAGGTCCCTCGTGCTTTATCATGAAAGTAGACTTCGTGGGGCAGATTCTGGAAGTGATTGCGATCGCAAAGCTCTATTAGTTGCTTTGGAATCGGCTTTTGAAAAAAATTCTGTGAAAATCGCAAAAATTTTGGGTATCGAAATCTGGCAAAAGTCTGCATAAAAGGGCTCTCCTGGCCAAATGGTTTAACTTTGGCAGGTCCCTGCTGGTCTGTTATGAAACTAGAATATCTTTTGCACATTCTGGAAGTGATTGCGATCGCAAAGCTCTATTAGTTGCTGTGGAATCGACTTTTAAAAATGAGAGGTCGTAAAATTCGTCAAAAAAATTTGGCGACGAAATCGAGCACATGCCTTCATAAAAGGGCTCTCCTGGCCAAATGGTTTAACTTTGGCAGGTCCCTCGTGCTTTATCATGAAAGTAGACTTCGTGGGGCAGATTCTGGAAGTGATTGCGATCGCAAAGCTCTATTAGTTGCTTTGGAATCGGCTTTTGAAAAAAATTCTGTGAAAATCGCAAAAATTTTGGGTATCGAAATCTGGCAAAAGTCTGCATAAAAGGGCTCTCCTGGCCAAATGGTTTAACTTTGGCAGGTCCCTGCTGGTCTGTTATGAAACTAGAATATCTTTTGCACATTCTGGAAGTGATTGCGATCGCAAAGCTCTATTAGTTGCTGTGGAATCGACTTTTAAAAATGAGAGGTCGTAAAATTCGTCAAAAAAATTTGGCGACGAAATCGAGCACATGCCTTCATAAAAGGGCTCTCCTGGCCAAATGGTTTAACTTTGGCAGGTCCCTCGTGCTTTATCATGAAAGTAGACTTCGTGGGGCAGATTCTGGAAGTGATTGCGATCGCAAAGCTCTATTAGTTGCTTTGGAATCGGCTTTTGAAAAAAATTCTGTGAAAATCGCAAAAATTTTGGGTATCGAAATCTGGCAAAAGTCTGCATAAAAGGGCTCTCCTGGCCAAATGGTTTAACTTTGGCAGGTCCCTGCTGGTCTGTTATGAAACTAGAATATCTTTTGCACATTCTGGAAGTGATTGCGATCGCAAAGCTCTATTAGTTGCTGTGGAATCGACTTTTAAAAATGAGAGGTCGTAAAATTCGTCAAAAAAATTTGGCGACGAAATCGAGCACATGCCTTCATAAAAGGGCTCTCCTGGCCAAATGGTTTAACTTTGGCAGGTCCCTCGTGCTTTATCATGAAAGTAGACTTCGTGGGGCAGATTCTGGAAGTGATTGCGATCGCAAAGCTCTATTAGTTGCTTTGGAATCGGCTTTTGAAAAAAATTCTGTGAAAATCGCAAAAATTTTGGGTATCGAAATCTGGCAAAAGTCTGCATAAAAGGGCTCTCCTGGCCAAATGGTTTAACTTTGGCAGGTCCCTGCTGGTCTGTTATGAAACTAGAATATCTTTTGCACATTCTGGAAGTGATTGCGATCGCAAAGCTCTATTAGTTGCTGTGGAATCGACTTTTAAAAATGAGAGGTCGTAAAATTCGTCAAAAAAATTTGGCGACGAAATCGAGCACATGCCTTCATAAAAGGGCTCTCCTGGCCAAATGGTTTAACTTTGGCAGGTCCCTCGTGCTTTATCATGAAAGTAGACTTCGTGGGGCAGATTCTGGAAGTGATTGCGATCGCAAAGCTCTATTAGTTGCTTTGGAATCGGCTTTTGAAAAAAATTCTGTGAAAATCGCAAAAATTTTGGGTATCGAAATCTGGCAAAAGTCTGCATAAAAGGGCTCTCCTGGCCAAATGGTTTAACTTTGGCAGGTCCCTGCTGGTCTGTTATGAAACTAGAATATCTTTTGCACATTCTGGAAGTGATTGCGATCGCAAAGCTCTATTAGTTGCTGTGGAATCGACTTTTAAAAATGAGAGGTCGTAAAATTCGTCAAAAAAATTTGGCGACGAAATCGAGCACATGCCTTCATAAAAGGGCTCTCCTGGCCAAATGGTTTAACTTTGGCAGGTCCCTCGTGCTTTATCATGAAAGTAGACTTCGTGGGGCAGATTCTGGAAGTGATTGCGATCGCAAAGCTCTATTAGTTGCTTTGGAATCGGCTTTTGAAAAAAATTCTGTGAAAATCGCAAAAATTTTGGGTATCGAAATCTGGCAAAAGTCTGCATAAAAGGGCTCTCCTGGCCAAATGGTTTAACTTTGGCAGGTCCCTGCTGGTCTGTTATGAAACTAGAATATCTTTTGCACATTCTGGAAGTGATTGCGATCGCAAAGCTCTATTAGTTGCTGTGGAATCGACTTTTAAAAATGAGAGGTCGTAAAATTCGTCAAAAAAATTTGGCGACGAAATCGAGCACATGCCTTCATAAAAGGGCTCTCCTGGCCAAATGGTTTAACTTTGGCAGGTCCCTCGTGCTTTATCATGAAAGTAGACTTCGTGGGGCAGATTCTGGAAGTGATTGCGATCGCAAAGCTCTATTAGTTGCTTTGGAATCGGCTTTTGAAAAAAATTCTGTGAAAATCGCAAAAATTTTGGGTATCGAAATCTGGCAAAAGTCTGCATAAAAGGGCTCTCCTGGCCAAATGGTTTAACTTTGGCAGGTCCCTGCTGGTCTGTTATGAAACTAGAATATCTTTTGCACATTCTGGAAGTGATTGCGATCGCAAAGCTCTATTAGTTGCTGTGGAATCGACTTTTAAAAATGAGAGGTCGTAAAATTCGTCAAAAAAATTTGGCGACGAAATCGAGCACATGCCTTCATAAAAGGGCTCTCCTGGCCAAATGGTTTAACTTTGGCAGGTCCCTCGTGCTTTATCATGAAAGTAGACTTCGTGGGGCAGATTCTGGAAGTGATTGCGATCGCAAAGCTCTATTAGTTGCTTTGGAATCGGCTTTTGAAAAAAATTCTGTGAAAATCGCAAAAATTTTGGGTATCGAAATCTGGCAAAAGTCTGCATAAAAGGGCTCTCCTGGCCAAATGGTTTAACTTTGGCAGGTCCCTGCTGGTCTGTTATGAAACTAGAATATCTTTTGCACATTCTGGAAGTGATTGCGATCGCAAAGCTCTATTAGTTGCTGTGGAATCGACTTTTAAAAATGAGAGGTCGTAAAATTCGTCAAAAAAATTTGGCGACGAAATCGAGCACATGCCTTCATAAAAGGGCTCTCCTGGCCAAATGGTTTAACTTTGGCAGGTCCCTCGTGCTTTATCATGAAAGTAGACTTCGTGGGGCAGATTCTGGAAGTGATTGCGATCGCAAAGCTCTATTAGTTGCTTTGGAATCGGCTTTTGAAAAAAATTCTGTGAAAATCGCAAAAATTTTGGGTATCGAAATCTGGCAAAAGTCTGCATAAAAGGGCTCTCCTGGCCAAATGGTTTAACTTTGGCAGGTCCCTGCTGGTCTGTTATGAAACTAGAATATCTTTTGCACATTCTGGAAGTGATTGCGATCGCAAAGCTCTATTAGTTGCTGTGGAATCGACTTTTAAAAATGAGAGGTCGTAAAATTCGTCAAAAAAATTTGGCGACGAAATCGAGCACATGCCTTCATAAAAGGGCTCTCCTGGCCAAATGGTTTAACTTTGGCAGGTCCCTCGTGCTTTATCATGAAAGTAGACTTCGTGGGGCAGATTCTGGAAGTGATTGCGATCGCAAAGCTCTATTAGTTGCTTTGGAATCGGCTTTTGAAAAAAATTCTGTGAAAATCGCAAAAATTTTGGGTATCGAAATCTGGCAAAAGTCTGCATAAAAGGGCTCTCCTGGCCAAATGGTTTAACTTTGGCAGGTCCCTGCTGGTCTGTTATGAAACTAGAATATCTTTTGCACATTCTGGAAGTGATTGCGATCGCAAAGCTCTATTAGTTGCTGTGGAATCGACTTTTAAAAATGAGAGGTCGTAAAATTCGTCAAAAAAATTTGGCGACGAAATCGAGCACATGCCTTCATAAAAGGGCTCTCCTGGCCAAATGGTTTAACTTTGGCAGGTCCCTCGTGCTTTATCATGAAAGTAGACTTCGTGGGGCAGATTCTGGAAGTGATTGCGATCGCAAAGCTCTATTAGTTGCTTTGGAATCGGCTTTTGAAAAAAATTCTGTGAAAATCGCAAAAATTTTGGGTATCGAAATCTGGCAAAAGTCTGCATAAAAGGGCTCTCCTGGCCAAATGGTTTAACTTTGGCAGGTCCCTGCTGGTCTGTTATGAAACTAGAATATCTTTTGCACATTCTGGAAGTGATTGCGATCGCAAAGCTCTATTAGTTGCTGTGGAATCGACTTTTAAAAATGAGAGGTCGTAAAATTCGTCAAAAAAATTTGGCGACGAAATCGAGCACATGCCTTCATAAAAGGGCTCTCCTGGCCAAATGGTTTAACTTTGGCAGGTCCCTCGTGCTTTATCATGAAAGTAGACTTCGTGGGGCAGATTCTGGAAGTGATTGCGATCGCAAAGCTCTATTAGTTGCTTTGGAATCGGCTTTTGAAAAAAATTCTGTGAAAATCGCAAAAAT
Source organism: Salticus scenicus (assembly GCA_963930645.1). Taxonomy (NCBI): domain Eukaryota; kingdom Metazoa; phylum Arthropoda; class Arachnida; order Araneae; family Salticidae; genus Salticus; species Salticus scenicus. Next base: position 5,802 of record CAWVNO010000986.1, on the reverse strand, counting down.
TTTGGGTATCGAAATCTGGCAAAAGTCTGCATAAAAGGGCTCTCCTGGCCAAATGGTTTAACTTTGGCAGGTCCCTGCTGGTCTGTTATGAAACTAGAATATCTTTTGCACATTCTGGAAGTGATTGCGATCGCAAAGCTCTATTAGTTGCTGTGGAATCGACTTTTAAAAATGAGAGGTCGTAAAATTCGTCAAAAAATTTGGCGACGAAATCGAGCACATGCCTTCATAAAAGGGCTCTCCTGGCCAAATGGTTTAACTTTGGCAGGTCCCTCGTGCTTTATCATGAAAGTAGACTTCGTGGGGCAGATTCTGGAAGTGATTGCGATCGCAAAGCTCTATTAGTTGCTTTGGAATCGGCTTTTGAAAAAAATTCTGTGAAAATCGCAAAAATTTTGGGTATCGAAATCTGGCAAAAGTCTGCATAAAAGGGCTCTCCTGGCCAAATGGTTTAACTTTGGCAGGTCCCTGCTGGTCTGTTATGAAACTAGAATATCTTTTGCACATTCTGGAAGTGATTGCGATCGCAAAGCTCTATTAGTTGCTGTGGAATCGACTTTTAAAAATGAGAGGTCGTAAAATTCGTCAAAAAAATTTGGCGACGAAATCGAGCACATGCCTTCATAAAAGGGCTCTCCTGGCCAAATGGTTTAACTTTGGCAGGTCCCTCGTGCTTTATCATGAAAGTAGACTTCGTGGGGCAGATTCTGGAAGTGATTGCGATCGCAAAGCTCTATTAGTTGCTTTGGAATCGGCTTTTGAAAAAAATTCTGTGAAAATCGCAAAAATTTTGGGTATCGAAATCTGGCAAAAGTCTGCATAAAAGGGCTCTCCTGGCCAAATGGTTTAACTTTGGCAGGTCCCTGCTGGTCTGTTATGAAACTAGAATATCTTTTGCACATTCTGGAAGTGATTGCGATCGCAAAGCTCTATTAGTTGCTGTGGAATCGACTTTTAAAAATGAGAGGTCGTAAAATTCGTCAAAAAAATTTGGCGACGAAATCGAGCACATGCCTTCATAAAAGGGCTCTCCTGGCCAAATGGTTTAACTTTGGCAGGTCCCTCGTGCTTTATCATGAAAGTAGACTTCGTGGGGCAGATTCTGGAAGTGATTGCGATCGCAAAGCTCTATTAGTTGCTTTGGAATCGGCTTTTGAAAAAAATTCTGTGAAAATCGCAAAAATTTTGGGTATCGAAATCTGGCAAAAGTCTGCATAAAAGGGCTCTCCTGGCCAAATGGTTTAACTTTGGCAGGTCCCTGCTGGTCTGTTATGAAACTAGAATATCTTTTGCACATTCTGGAAGTGATTGCGATCGCAAAGCTCTATTAGTTGCTGTGGAATCGACTTTTAAAAATGAGAGGTCGTAAAATTCGTCAAAAAAATTTGGCGACGAAATCGAGCACATGCCTTCATAAAAGGGCTCTCCTGGCCAAATGGTTTAACTTTGGCAGGTCCCTCGTGCTTTATCATGAAAGTAGACTTCGTGGGGCAGATTCTGGAAGTGATTGCGATCGCAAAGCTCTATTAGTTGCTTTGGAATCGGCTTTTGAAAAAAATTCTGTGAAAATCGCAAAAATTTTGGGTATCGAAATCTGGCAAAAGTCTGCATAAAAGGGCTCTCCTGGCCAAATGGTTTAACTTTGGCAGGTCCCTGCTGGTCTGTTATGAAACTAGAATATCTTTTGCACATTCTGGAAGTGATTGCGATCGCAAAGCTCTATTAGTTGCTGTGGAATCGACTTTTAAAAATGAGAGGTCGTAAAATTCGTCAAAAAAATTTGGCGACGAAATCGAGCACATGCCTTCATAAAAGGGCTCTCCTGGCCAAATGGTTTAACTTTGGCAGGTCCCTCGTGCTTTATCATGAAAGTAGACTTCGTGGGGCAGATTCTGGAAGTGATTGCGATCGCAAAGCTCTATTAGTTGCTTTGGAATCGGCTTTTGAAAAAAATTCTGTGAAAATCGCAAAAATTTTGGGTATCGAAATCTGGCAAAAGTCTGCATAAAAGGGCTCTCCTGGCCAAATGGTTTAACTTTGGCAGGTCCCTGCTGGTCTGTTATGAAACTAGAATATCTTTTGCACATTCTGGAAGTGATTGCGATCGCAAAGCTCTATTAGTTGCTGTGGAATCGACTTTTAAAAATGAGAGGTCGTAAAATTCGTCAAAAAATTTGGCGACGAAATCGAGCACATGCCTTCATAAAAGGGCTCTCCTGGCCAAATGGTTTAACTTTGGCAGGTCCCTCGTGCTTTATCATGAAAGTAGACTTCGTGGGGCAGATTCTGGAAGTGATTGCGATCGCAAAGCTCTATTAGTTGCTTTGGAATCGGCTTTTGAAAAAAATTCTGTGAAAATCGCAAAAATTTTGGGTATCGAAATCTGGCAAAAGTCTGCATAAAAGGGCTCTCCTGGCCAAATGGTTTAACTTTGGCAGGTCCCTGCTGGTCTGTTATGAAACTAGAATATCTTTTGCACATTCTGGAAGTGATTGCGATCGCAAAGCTCTATTAGTTGCTGTGGAATCGACTTTTAAAAATGAGAGGTCGTAAAATTCGTCAAAAAAATTTGGCGACGAAATCGAGCACATGCCTTCATAAAAGGGCTCTCCTGGCCAAATGGTTTAACTTTGGCAGGTCCCTCGTGCTTTATCATGAAAGTAGACTTCGTGGGGCAGATTCTGGAAGTGATTGCGATCGCAAAGCTCTATTAGTTGCTTTGGAATCGGCTTTTGAAAAAAATTCTGTGAAAATCGCAAAAATTTTGGGTATCGAAATCTGGCAAAAGTCTGCATAAAAGGGCTCTCCTGGCCAAATGGTTTAACTTTGGCAGGTCCCTGCTGGTCTGTTATGAAACTAGAATATCTTTTGCACATTCTGGAAGTGATTGCGATCGCAAAGCTCTATTAGTTGCTGTGGAATCGACTTTTAAAAATGAGAGGTCGTAAAATTCGTCAAAAAAATTTGGCGACGAAATCGAGCACATGCCTTCATAAAAGGGCTCTCCTGGCCAAATGGTTTAACTTTGGCAGGTCCCTCGTGCTTTATCATGAAAGTAGACTTCGTGGGCAGATTCTGGAAGTGATTGCGATCGCAAAGCTCTATTAGTTGCTTTGGAATCGGCTTTTGAAAAAAATTCTGTGAAAATCGCAAAAATTTTGGGTATCGAAATCTGGCAAAAGTCTGCATAAAAGGGCTCTCCTGGCCAAATGGTTTAACTTTGGCAGGTCCCTGCTGGTCTGTTATGAAACTAGAATATCTTTTGCACATTCTGGAAGTGATTGCGATCGCAAAGCTCTATTAGTTGCTGTGGAATCGACTTTTAAAAATGAGAGGTCGTAAAATTCGTCAAAAAAATTTGGCGACGAAATCGAGCACATGCCTTCATAAAAGGGCTCTCCTGGCCAAATGGTTTAACTTTGGCAGGTCCCTCGTGCTTTATCATGAAAGTAGACTTCGTGGGGCAGATTCTGGAAGTGATTGCGATCGCAAAGCTCTATTAGTTGCTTTGGAATCGGCTTTTGAAAAAAATTCTGTGAAAATCGCAAAAATTTTGGGTATCGAAATCTGGCAAAAGTCTGCATAAAAGGGCTCTCCTGGCCAAATGGTTTAACTTTGGCAGGTCCCTGCTGGTCTGTTATGAAACTAGAATATCTTTTGCACATTCTGGAAGTGATTGCGATCGCAAAGCTCTATTAGTTGCTGTGGAATCGACTTTTAAAAATGAGAGGTCGTAAAATTCGTCAAAAAAATTTGGCGACGAAATCGAGCACATGCCTTCATAAAAGGGCTCTCCTGGCCAAATGGTTTAACTTTGGCAGGTCCCTCGTGCTTTATCATGAAAGTAGACTTCGTGGGGCAGATTCTGGAAGTGATTGCGATCGCAAAGCTCTATTAGTTGCTTTGGAATCGGCTTTTGAAAAAAATTCTGTGAAAATCGCAAAAATTTTGGGTATCGAAATCTGGCAAAAGTCTGCATAAAAGGGCTCTCCTGGCCAAATGGTTTAACTTTGGCAGGTCCCTGCTGGTCTGTTATGAAACTAGAATATCTTTTGCACATTCTGGAAGTGATTGCGATCGCAAAGCTCTATTAGTTGCTGTGGAATCGACTTTTAAAAATGAGAGGTCGTAAAATTCGTCAAAAAAATTTGGCGACGAAATCGAGCACATGCCTTCATAAAAGGGCTCTCCTGGCCAAATGGTTTAACTTTGGCAGGTCCCTCGTGCTTTATCATGAAAGTAGACTTCGTGGGGCAGATTCTGGAAGTGATTGCGATCGCAAAGCTCTATTAGTTGCTTTGGAATCGGCTTTTGAAAAAAATTCTGTGAAAATCGCAAAAATTTTGGGTATCGAAATCTGGCAAAAGTCTGCATAAAAGGGCTCTCCTGGCCAAATGGTTTAACTTTGGCAGGTCCCTGCTGGTCTGTTATGAAACTAGAATATCTTTTGCACATTCTGGAAGTGATTGCGATCGCAAAGCTCTATTAGTTGCTGTGGAATCGACTTTTAAAAATGAGAGGTCGTAAAATTCGTCAAAAAATTTGGCGACGAAATCGAGCACATGCCTTCATAAAAGGGCTCTCCTGGCCAAATGGTTTAACTTTGGCAGGTCCCTCGTGCTTTATCATGAAAGTAGACTTCGTGGGGCAGATTCTGGAAGTGATTGCGATCGCAAAGCTCTATTAGTTGCTTTGGAATCGGCTTTTGAAAAAAATTCTGTGAAAATCGCAAAAATTTTGGGTATCGAAATCTGGCAAAAGTCTGCATAAAAGGGCTCTCCTGGCCAAATGGTTTAACTTTGGCAGGTCCCTGCTGGTCTGTTATGAAACTAGAATATCTTTTGCACATTCTGGAAGTGATTGCGATCGCAAAGCTCTATTAGTTGCTGTGGAATCGACTTTTAAAAATGAGAGGTCGTAAAATTCGTCAAAAAAATTTGGCGACGAAATCGAGCACATGCCTTCATAAAAGGGCTCTCCTGGCCAAATGGTTTAACTTTGGCAGGTCCCTCGTGCTTTATCATGAAAGTAGACTTCGTGGGGCAGATTCTGGAAGTGATTGCGATCGCAAAGCTCTATTAGTTGCTTTGGAATCGGCTTTTGAAAAAAATTCTGTGAAAATCGCAAAAATTTTGGGTATCGAAATCTGGCAAAAGTCTGCATAAAAGGGCTCTCCTGGCCAAATGGTTTAACTTTGGCAGGTCCCTGCTGGTCTGTTATGAAACTAGAATATCTTTTGCACATTCTGGAAGTGATTGCGATCGCAAAGCTCTATTAGTTGCTGTGGAATCGACTTTTAAAAATGAGAGGTCGTAAAATTCGTCAAAAAAATTTGGCGACGAAATCGAGCACATGCCTTCATAAAAGGGCTCTCCTGGCCAAATGGTTTAACTTTGGCAGGTCCCTCGTGCTTTATCATGAAAGTAGACTTCGTGGGGCAGATTCTGGAAGTGATTGCGATCGCAAAGCTCTATTAGTTGCTTTGGAATCGGCTTTTGAAAAAAATTCTGTGAAAATCGCAAAATTTTGGGTATCGAAATCTGGCAAAAGTCTGCATAAAAGGGCTCTCCTGGCCAAATGGTTTAACTTTGGCAGGTCCCTGCTGGTCTGTTATGAAACTAGAATATCTTTTGCACATTCTGGAAGTGATTGCGATCGCAAAGCTCTATTAGTTGCTGTGGAATCGACTTTTAAAAATGAGAGGTCGTAAAATTCGTCAAAAAATTTGGCGACGAAATCGAGCACATGCCTTCATAAAAGGGCTCTCCTGGCCAATGGTTTAACTTTGGCAGGTCCCTCGTG
>CAWVNO010000985.1:0-35842 GCA_963930645.1 Salticus scenicus | reverse complement strand
GAAATCTGGCAAAAGTCTGCATAAAAAGGGCTCTCCTGGCCAAATGGTTTAACTTTGGCAGGTCCCTGCTGGTCTGTTATGAAACTAGAATATCTTTTGCACATTCTGGAAGTGATTGCGATCGCAAAGCTCTATTAGCTGCTGTGGAATCGACTTTTAAAAATGAGATGTCGTAAAATTCGACAAAAAAATTTGGCGACGAAATCGAGCACATGCCTTCAAAAAAGGGCTCTCCTGGCCAAATGGTTTAACTTTGGCAGGTCCCTCGTGCTTTATCATGAAAGTAGACTTCGTGGGGCAGATTCTGGAAGTGATTGCGATCGCAAAGCTCTATTAGTTGCTTTGGAATCGGCTTTTGAAAAAAAATTCTGCGAAAATCGCAAAAATTTTGGGTATCGAAATCTGGCAAAAGTCTGCATAAAAGGGCTCTCCTGGCCAAATGGTTTAACTTTGGCAGGTCCCTGCTGGTCTGTTATGAAACTAGAATATCTTTTGCACATTCTGGAAGTGATTGCGATCGCAAAGCTCTATTAGCTGCTGTGGAATCGACTTTTAAAAATGAGATGTCGTAAAATTCGACAAAAAAATTTGGCGACGAAATCGAGCACATGCCTTCAAAAAAGGGCTCTCCTGGCCAAATGGTTTAACTTTGGCAGGTCCCTCGTGCTTTATCATGAAAGTAGACTTCGTGGGGCAGATTCTGGAAGTGATTGCGATCGCAAAGCTCTATTAGTTGCTTTGGAATCGGCTTTTGAAAAAAAATTCTGCGAAAATCGCAAAAATTTTGGGTATCGAAATCTGGCAAAGTCTGCATAAAAGGCTCTCCTGGCCAAATGGTTTAACTTTGGCAGGTCCCTGCTGGTCTGTTATGAAACTAGAATATCTTTTGCACATTCTGGAAGTGATTGCGATCGCAAAGCTCTATTAGCTGCTGTGGAATCGACTTTTAAAAATGAGATGTCGTAAAATTCGACAAAAAAATTTGGCGACGAAATCGAGCACATGCCTTCAAAAAAGGGCTCTCCTGGCCAAATGGTTTAACTTTGGCAGGTCCCTCGTGCTTTATCATGAAAGTAGACTTCGTGGGGCAGATTCTGGAAGTGATTGCGATCGCAAAGCTCTATTAGTTGCTTTGGAATCGGCTTTTGAAAAAAATTCTGCGAAAATCGCAAAAATTTTGGGTATCGAAATCTGGCAAAAGTCTGCATAAAAGGGCTCTCCTGGCCAAATGGTTTAACTTTGGCAGGTCCCTGCTGGTCTGTTATGAAACTAGAATATCTTTTGCACATTCTGGAAGTGATTGCGATCGCAAAGCTCTATTAGCTGCTGTGGAATCGACTTTTAAAAATGAGATGTCCGTAAAATTCGACAAAAAAATTTGGCGACGAAATCGAGCACATGCCTTCAAAAAAGGGCTCTCCTGGCCAAATGGTTTAACTTTGGCAGGTCCCTCGTGCTTTATCATGAAAGTAGACTTCGTGGGGCAGATTCTGGAAGTGATTGCGATCGCAAAGCTCTATTAGTTGCTTTGGAATCGGCTTTTGAAAAAAATTCTGCGAAAATCGCAAAAATTTTGGGTATCGAAATCTGGCAAAAGTCTGCATAAAAGGGCTCTCCTGGCCAAATGGTTTAACTTTGGCAGGTCCCTGCTGGTCTGTTATGAAACTAGAATATCTTTTGCACATTCTGGAAGTGATTGCGATCGCAAAGCTCTATTAGCTGCTGTGGAATCGACTTTTAAAAATGAGATGTCGTAAAATTCGACAAAAAAATTTGGCGACGAAATCGAGCACATGCCTTCAAAAAAGGGCTCTCCTGGCCAAATGGTTTAACTTTGGCAGGTCCCTCGTGCTTTATCATGAAAGTAGACTTCGTGGGGCAGATTCTGGAAGTGATTGCGATCGCAAAGCTCTATTAGTTGCTTTGGAATCGGCTTTTGAAAAAAATTCTGCGAAAATCGCAAAAATTTTGGGTATCGAAATCTGGCAAAAGTCTGCATAAAAGGGCTCTCCTGGCCAAATGGTTTAACTTTGGCAGGTCCCTGCTGGTCTGTTATGAAACTAGAATATCTTTTGCACATTCTGGAAGTGATTGCGATCGCAAAGCTCTATTAGCTGCTGTGGAATCGACTTTTAAAAATGAGATGTCGTAAAATTCGACAAAAAAATTTGGCGACGAAATCGAGCACATGCCTTCAAAAAAGGGCTCTCCTGGCCAAATGGTTTAACTTTGGCAGGTCCCTCGTGCTTTATCATGAAAGTAGACTTCGTGGGGCAGATTCTGGAAGTGATTGCGATCGCAAAGCTCTATTAGTTGCTTTGGAATCGGCTTTTGAAAAAAATTCTGCGAAAATCGCAAAAATTTTGGGTATCGAAATCTGGCAAAAGTCTGCATAAAAGGGCTCTCCTGGCCAAATGGTTTAACTTTGGCAGGTCCCTGCTGGTCTGTTATGAAACTAGAATATCTTTTGCACATTCTGGAAGTGATTGCGATCGCAAAGCTCTATTAGCTGCTGTGGAATCGACTTTTAAAAATGAGATGTCGTAAAATTCGACAAAAAAATTTGGCGACGAAATCGAGCACATGCCTTCAAAAAAGGGCTCTCCTGGCCAAATGGTTTAACTTTGGCAGGTCCCTCGTGCTTTATCATGAAAGTAGACTTCGTGGGGCAGATTCTGGAAGTGATTGCGATCGCAAAGCTCTATTAGTTGCTTTGGAATCGGCTTTTGAAAAAAATTCTGCGAAAATCGCAAAAATTTTGGGTATCGAAATCTGGCAAAAGTCTGCATAAAAGGGCTCTCCTGGCCAAATGGTTTAACTTTGGCAGGTCCCTGCTGGTCTGTTATGAAACTAGAATATCTTTTGCACATTCTGGAAGTGATTGCGATCGCAAAGCTCTATTAGCTGCTGTGGAATCGACTTTTAAAAATGAGATGTCGTAAAATTCGACAAAAAAATTTGGCGACGAAATCGAGCACATGCCTTCAAAAAAGGGCTCTCCTGGCCAAATGGTTTAACTTTGGCAGGTCCCTCGTGCTTTATCATGAAAGTAGACTTCGTGGGGCAGATTCTGGAAGTGATTGCGATCGCAAAGCTCTATTAGTTGCTTTGGAATCGGCTTTTGAAAAAAATTCTGCGAAAATCGCAAAAATTTTGGGTATCGAAATCTGGCAAAAGTCTGCATAAAAGGGCTCTCCTGGCCAAATGGTTTAACTTTGGCAGGTCCCTGCTGGTCTGTTATGAAACTAGAATATCTTTTGCACATTCTGGAAGTGATTGCGATCGCAAAGCTCTATTAGCTGCTGTGGAATCGACTTTTAAAAATGAGATGTCGTAAAATTCGACAAAAAAATTTGGCGACGAAATCGAGCACATGCCTTCAAAAAAGGGCTCTCCTGGCCAAATGGTTTAACTTTGGCAGGTCCCTCGTGCTTTATCATGAAAGTAGACTTCGTGGGGCAGATTCTGGAAGTGATTGCGATCGCAAAGCTCTATTAGTTGCTTTGGAATCGGCTTTTGAAAAAAATTCTGCGAAAATCGCAAAAATTTTGGGTATCGAAATCTGGCAAAAGTCTGCATAAAAGGGCTCTCCTGGCCAAATGGTTTAACTTTGGCAGGTCCCTGCTGGTCTGTTATGAAACTAGAATATCTTTTGCACATTCTGGAAGTGATTGCGATCGCAAAGCTCTATTAGCTGCTGTGGAATCGACTTTTAAAAATGAGATGTCGTAAAATTCGACAAAAAAATTTGGCGACGAAATCGAGCACATGCCTTCAAAAAAGGGCTCTCCTGGCCAAATGGTTTAACTTTGGCAGGTCCCTCGTGCTTTATCATGAAAGTAGACTTCGTGGGGCAGATTCTGGAAGTGATTGCGATCGCAAAGCTCTATTAGTTGCTTTGGAATCGGCTTTTGAAAAAAATTCTGCGAAAATCGCAAAAATTTTGGGTATCGAAATCTGGCAAAAGTCTGCATAAAAGGGCTCTCCTGGCCAAATGGTTTAACTTTGGCAGGTCCCTGCTGGTCTGTTATGAAACTAGAATATCTTTTGCACATTCTGGAAGTGATTGCGATCGCAAAGCTCTATTAGCTGCTGTGGAATCGACTTTTAAAAATGAGATGTCGTAAAATTCGACAAAAAAATTTGGCGACGAAATCGAGCACATGCCTTCAAAAAAGGGCTCTCCTGGCCAAATGGTTTAACTTTGGCAGGTCCCTCGTGCTTTATCATGAAAGTAGACTTCGTGGGGCAGATTCTGGAAGTGATTGCGATCGCAAAGCTCTATTAGTTGCTTTGGAATCGGCTTTTGAAAAAAATTCTGCGAAAATCGCAAAAATTTTGGGTATCGAAATCTGGCAAAAGTCTGCATAAAAGGGCTCTCCTGGCCAAATGGTTTAACTTTGGCAGGTCCCTGCTGGTCTGTTATGAAACTAGAATATCTTTTGCACATTCTGGAAGTGATTGCGATCGCAAAGCTCTATTAGCTGCTGTGGAATCGACTTTTAAAAATGAGATGTCGTAAAATTCGACAAAAAAATTTGGCGACGAAATCGAGCACATGCCTTCAAAAAAGGGCTCTCCTGGCCAAATGGTTTAACTTTGGCAGGTCCCTCGTGCTTTATCATGAAAGTAGACTTCGTGGGGCAGATTCTGGAAGTGATTGCGATCGCAAAGCTCTATTAGTTGCTTTGGAATCGGCTTTTGAAAAAAATTCTGCGAAAATCGCAAAAATTTTGGGTATCGAAATCTGGCAAAAGTCTGCATAAAAGGGCTCTCCTGGCCAAATGGTTTAACTTTGGCAGGTCCCTGCTGGTCTGTTATGAAACTAGAATATCTTTTGCACATTCTGGAAGTGATTGCGATCGCAAAGCTCTATTAGCTGCTGTGGAATCGACTTTTAAAAATGAGATGTCGTAAAATTCGACAAAAAAATTTGGCGACGAAATCGAGCACATGCCTTCAAAAAAGGGCTCTCCTGGCCAAATGGTTTAACTTTGGCAGGTCCCTCGTGCTTTATCATGAAAGTAGACTTCGTGGGGCAGATTCTGGAAGTGATTGCGATCGCAAAGCTCTATTAGTTGCTTTGGAATCGGCTTTTGAAAAAAATTCTGCGAAAATCGCAAAAATTTTGGGTATCGAAATCTGGCAAAAGTCTGCATAAAAGGGCTCTCCTGGCCAAATGGTTTAACTTTGGCAGGTCCCTGCTGGTCTGTTATGAAACTAGAATATCTTTTGCACATTCTGGAAGTGATTGCGATCGCAAAGCTCTATTAGCTGCTGTGGAATCGACTTTTAAAAATGAGATGTCGTAAAATTCGACAAAAAAATTTGGCGACGAAATCGAGCACATGCCTTCAAAAAAGGGCTCTCCTGGCCAAATGGTTTAACTTTGGCAGGTCCCTCGTGCTTTATCATGAAAGTAGACTTCGTGGGGCAGATTCTGGAAGTGATTGCGATCGCAAAGCTCTATTAGTTGCTTTGGAATCGGCTTTTGAAAAAAATTCTGCGAAAATCGCAAAAATTTTGGGTATCGAAATCTGGCAAAAGTCTGCATAAAAGGGCTCTCCTGGCCAAATGGTTTAACTTTGGCAGGTCCCTGCTGGTCTGTTATGAAACTAGAATATCTTTTGCACATTCTGGAAGTGATTGCGATCGCAAAGCTCTATTAGCTGCTGTGGAATCGACTTTTAAAAATGAGATGTCGTAAAATTCGACAAAAAAATTTGGCGACGAAATCGAGCACATGCCTTCAAAAAAGGGCTCTCCTGGCCAAATGGTTTAACTTTGGCAGGTCCCTCGTGCTTTATCATGAAAGTAGACTTCGTGGGGCAGATTCTGGAAGTGATTGCGATCGCAAAGCTCTATTAGTTGCTTTGGAATCGGCTTTTGAAAAAAATTCTGCGAAAATCGCAAAAATTTTGGGTATCGAAATCTGGCAAAAGTCTGCATAAAAGGGCTCTCCTGGCCAAATGGTTTAACTTTGGCAGGTCCCTGCTGGTCTGTTATGAAACTAGAATATCTTTTGCACATTCTGGAAGTGATTGCGATCGCAAAGCTCTATTAGCTGCTGTGGAATCGACTTTTAAAAATGAGATGTCGTAAAATTCGACAAAAAAATTTGGCGACGAAATCGAGCACATGCCTTCAAAAAAGGGCTCTCCTGGCCAAATGGTTTAACTTTGGCAGGTCCCTCGTGCTTTATCATGAAAGTAGACTTCGTGGGGCAGATTCTGGAAGTGATTGCGATCGCAAAGCTCTATTAGTTGCTTTGGAATCGGCTTTTGAAAAAAATTCTGCGAAAATCGCAAAAATTTTGGGTATCGAAATCTGGCAAAAGTCTGCATAAAAGGGCTCTCCTGGCCAAATGGTTTAACTTTGGCAGGTCCCTGCTGGTCTGTTATGAAACTAGAATATCTTTTGCACATTCTGGAAGTGATTGCGATCGCAAAGCTCTATTAGCTGCTGTGGAATCGACTTTTAAAAATGAGATGTCGTAAAATTCGACAAAAAAATTTGGCGACGAAATCGAGCACATGCCTTCAAAAAAGGGCTCTCCTGGCCAAATGGTTTAACTTTGGCAGGTCCCTGCTGGTCTGTTATGAAACTAGAATATCTTTTGCACATTCTGGAAGTGATTGCGATCGCAAAGCTCTATTAGCTGCTGTGGAATCGACTTTTAAAAATGAGATGTCGTAAAATTCGACAAAAAAATTTGGCGACGAAATCGAGCACATGCCTTCAAAAAAGGGCTCTCCTGGCCAAATGGTTTAACTTTGGCAGGTCCCTCGTGCTTTATCATGAAAGTAGACTTCGTGGGGCAGATTCTGGAAGTGATTGCGATCGCAAAGCTCTATTAGTTGCTTTGGAATCGGCTTTTGAAAAAAATTCTGCGAAAATCGCAAAAATTTTGGGTATCGAAATCTGGCAAAAGTCTGCATAAAAGGGCTCTCCTGGCCAAATGGTTTAACTTTGGCAGGTCCCTGCTGGTCTGTTATGAAACTAGAATATCTTTTGCACATTCTGGAAGTGATTGCGATCGCAAAGCTCTATTAGCTGCTGTGGAATCGACTTTTAAAAATGAGATGTCGTAAAATTCGACAAAAAAATTTGGCGACGAAATCGAGCACATGCCTTCAAAAAAGGGCTCTCCTGGCCAAATGGTTTAACTTTGGCAGGTCCCTCGTGCTTTATCATGAAAGTAGACTTCGTGGGGCAGATTCTGGAAGTGATTGCGATCGCAAAGCTCTATTAGTTGCTTTGGAATCGGCTTTTGAAAAAAATTCTGCGAAAATCGCAAAAATTTTGGGTATCGAAATCTGGCAAAAGTCTGCATAAAAGGGCTCTCCTGGCCAAATGGTTTAACTTTGGCAGGTCCCTGCTGGTCTGTTATGAAACTAGAATATCTTTTGCACATTCTGGAAGTGATTGCGATCGCAAAGCTCTATTAGCTGCTGTGGAATCGACTTTTAAAAATGAGATGTCGTAAAATTCGACAAAAAAATTTGGCGACGAAATCGAGCACATGCCTTCAAAAAAGGGCTCTCCTGGCCAAATGGTTTAACTTTGGCAGGTCCCTCGTGCTTTATCATGAAAGTAGACTTCGTGGGGCAGATTCTGGAAGTGATTGCGATCGCAAAGCTCTATTAGTTGCTTTGGAATCGGCTTTTGAAAAAAATTCTGCGAAAATCGCAAAAATTTTGGGTATCGAAATCTGGCAAAAGTCTGCATAAAAGGGCTCTCCTGGCCAAATGGTTTAACTTTGGCAGGTCCCTGCTGGTCTGTTATGAAACTAGAATATCTTTTGCACATTCTGGAAGTGATTGCGATCGCAAAGCTCTATTAGCTGCTGTGGAATCGACTTTTAAAAATGAGATGTCGTAAAATTCGACAAAAAAATTTGGCGACGAAATCGAGCACATGCCTTCAAAAAAGGGCTCTCCTGGCCAAATGGTTTAACTTTGGCAGGTCCCTCGTGCTTTATCATGAAAGTAGACTTCGTGGGGCAGATTCTGGAAGTGATTGCGATCGCAAAGCTCTATTAGTTGCTTTGGAATCGGCTTTTGAAAAAAATTCTGCGAAAATCGCAAAAATTTTGGGTATCGAAATCTGGCAAAAGTCTGCATAAAAGGGCTCTCCTGGCCAAATGGTTTAACTTTGGCAGGTCCCTGCTGGTCTGTTATGAAACTAGAATATCTTTTGCACATTCTGGAAGTGATTGCGATCGCAAAGCTCTATTAGCTGCTGTGGAATCGACTTTTAAAAATGAGATGTCGTAAAATTCGACAAAAAAATTTGGCGACGAAATCGAGCACATGCCTTCAAAAAAGGGCTCTCCTGGCCAAATGGTTTAACTTTGGCAGGTCCCTCGTGCTTTATCATGAAAGTAGACTTCGTGGGGCAGATTCTGGAAGTGATTGCGATCGCAAAGCTCTATTAGTTGCTTTGGAATCGGCTTTTGAAAAAAATTCTGCGAAAATCGCAAAAATTTTGGGTATCGAAATCTGGCAAAAGTCTGCATAAAAGGGCTCTCCTGGCCAAATGGTTTAACTTTGGCAGGTCCCTGCTGGTCTGTTATGAAACTAGAATATCTTTTGCACATTCTGGAAGTGATTGCGATCGCAAAGCTCTATTAGCTGCTGTGGAATCGACTTTTAAAAATGAGATGTCGTAAAATTCGACAAAAAAATTTGGCGACGAAATCGAGCACATGCCTTCAAAAAAGGGCTCTCCTGGCCAAATGGTTTAACTTTGGCAGGTCCCTCGTGCTTTATCATGAAAGTAGACTTCGTGGGGCAGATTCTGGAAGTGATTGCGATCGCAAAGCTCTATTAGTTGCTTTGGAATCGGCTTTTGAAAAAAATTCTGCGAAAATCGCAAAAATTTTGGGTATCGAAATCTGGCAAAAGTCTGCATAAAAGGGCTCTCCTGGCCAAATGGTTTAACTTTGGCAGGTCCCTGCTGGTCTGTTATGAAACTAGAATATCTTTTGCACATTCTGGAAGTGATTGCGATCGCAAAGCTCTATTAGCTGCTGTGGAATCGACTTTTAAAAATGAGATGTCGTAAAATTCGACAAAAAAATTTGGCGACGAAATCGAGCACATGCCTTCAAAAAAGGGCTCTCCTGGCCAAATGGTTTAACTTTGGCAGGTCCCTCGTGCTTTATCATGAAAGTAGACTTCGTGGGGCAGATTCTGGAAGTGATTGCGATCGCAAAGCTCTATTAGTTGCTTTGGAATCGGCTTTTGAAAAAAATTCTGCGAAAATCGCAAAAATTTTGGGTATCGAAATCTGGCAAAAGTCTGCATAAAAGGGCTCTCCTGGCCAAATGGTTTAACTTTGGCAGGTCCCTGCTGGTCTGTTATGAAACTAGAATATCTTTTGCACATTCTGGAAGTGATTGCGATCGCAAAGCTCTATTAGCTGCTGTGGAATCGACTTTTAAAAATGAGATGTCGTAAAATTCGACAAAAAAATTTGGCGACGAAATCGAGCACATGCCTTCAAAAAAGGGCTCTCCTGGCCAAATGGTTTAACTTTGGCAGGTCCCTCGTGCTTTATCATGAAAGTAGACTTCGTGGGGCAGATTCTGGAAGTGATTGCGATCGCAAAGCTCTATTAGTTGCTTTGGAATCGGCTTTTGAAAAAAATTCTGCGAAAATCGCAAAAATTTTGGGTATCGAAATCTGGCAAAAGTCTGCATAAAAGGGCTCTCCTGGCCAAATGGTTTAACTTTGGCAGGTCCCTGCTGGTCTGTTATGAAACTAGAATATCTTTTGCACATTCTGGAAGTGATTGCGATCGCAAAGCTCTATTAGCTGCTGTGGAATCGACTTTTAAAAATGAGATGTCGTAAAATTCGACAAAAAAATTTGGCGACGAAATCGAGCACATGCCTTCAAAAAAGGGCTCTCCTGGCCAAATGGTTTAACTTTGGCAGGTCCCTCGTGCTTTATCATGAAAGTAGACTTCGTGGGGCAGATTCTGGAAGTGATTGCGATCGCAAAGCTCTATTAGTTGCTTTGGAATCGGCTTTTGAAAAAAATTCTGCGAAAATCGCAAAAATTTTGGGTATCGAAATCTGGCAAAAGTCTGCATAAAAGGGCTCTCCTGGCCAAATGGTTTAACTTTGGCAGGTCCCTGCTGGTCTGTTATGAAACTAGAATATCTTTTGCACATTCTGGAAGTGATTGCGATCGCAAAGCTCTATTAGCTGCTGTGGAATCGACTTTTAAAAATGAGATGTCGTAAAATTCGACAAAAAAATTTGGCGACGAAATCGAGCACATGCCTTCAAAAAAGGGCTCTCCTGGCCAAATGGTTTAACTTTGGCAGGTCCCTCGTGCTTTATCATGAAAGTAGACTTCGTGGGGCAGATTCTGGAAGTGATTGCGATCGCAAAGCTCTATTAGTTGCTTTGGAATCGGCTTTTGAAAAAAATTCTGCGAAAATCGCAAAAATTTTGGGTATCGAAATCTGGCAAAAGTCTGCATAAAAGGGCTCTCCTGGCCAAATGGTTTAACTTTGGCAGGTCCCTGCTGGTCTGTTATGAAACTAGAATATCTTTTGCACATTCTGGAAGTGATTGCGATCGCAAAGCTCTATTAGCTGCTGTGGAATCGACTTTTAAAAATGAGATGTCGTAAAATTCGACAAAAAAATTTGGCGACGAAATCGAGCACATGCCTTCAAAAAAGGGCTCTCCTGGCCAAATGGTTTAACTTTGGCAGGTCCCTCGTGCTTTATCATGAAAGTAGACTTCGTGGGGCAGATTCTGGAAGTGATTGCGATCGCAAAGCTCTATTAGTTGCTTTGGAATCGGCTTTTGAAAAAAATTCTGCGAAAATCGCAAAAATTTTGGGTATCGAAATCTGGCAAAAGTCTGCATAAAAGGGCTCTCCTGGCCAAATGGTTTAACTTTGGCAGGTCCCTGCTGGTCTGTTATGAAACTAGAATATCTTTTGCACATTCTGGAAGTGATTGCGATCGCAAAGCTCTATTAGCTGCTGTGGAATCGACTTTTAAAAATGAGATGTCGTAAAATTCGACAAAAAAATTTGGCGACGAAATCGAGCACATGCCTTCAAAAAAGGGCTCTCCTGGCCAAATGGTTTAACTTTGGCAGGTCCCTCGTGCTTTATCATGAAAGTAGACTTCGTGGGGCAGATTCTGGAAGTGATTGCGATCGCAAAGCTCTATTAGTTGCTTTGGAATCGGCTTTTGAAAAAAATTCTGCGAAAATCGCAAAAATTTTGGGTATCGAAATCTGGCAAAAGTCTGCATAAAAGGGCTCTCCTGGCCAAATGGTTTAACTTTGGCAGGTCCCTGCTGGTCTGTTATGAAACTAGAATATCTTTTGCACATTCTGGAAGTGATTGCGATCGCAAAGCTCTATTAGCTGCTGTGGAATCGACTTTTAAAATGAGATGTCGTAAAATTCGACAAAAAAATTTGGCGACGAAATCGAGCACATGCCTTCAAAAAAGGGCTCTCCTGGCCAAATGGTTTAACTTTGGCAGGTCCCTCGTGCTTTATCATGAAAGTAGACTTCGTGGGGCAGATTCTGGAAGTGATTGCGATCGCAAAGCTCTATTAGTTGCTTTGGAATCGGCTTTTGAAAAAAATTCTGCGAAAATCGCAAAAATTTTGGGTATCGAAATCTGGCAAAAGTCTGCATAAAAGGGCTCTCCTGGCCAAATGGTTTAACTTTGGCAGGTCCCTGCTGGTCTGTTATGAAACTAGAATATCTTTTGCACATTCTGGAAGTGATTGCGATCGCAAAGCTCTATTAGCTGCTGTGGAATCGACTTTTAAAAATGAGATGTCGTAAAATTCGACAAAAAAATTTGGCGACGAAATCGAGCACATGCCTTCAAAAAAGGGCTCTCCTGGCCAAATGGTTTAACTTTGGCAGGTCCCTCGTGCTTTATCATGAAAGTAGACTTCGTGGGGCAGATTCTGGAAGTGATTGCGATCGCAAAGCTCTATTAGTTGCTTTGGAATCGGCTTTTGAAAAAAATTCTGCGAAAATCGCAAAAATTTTGGGTATCGAAATCTGGCAAAAGTCTGCATAAAAGGGCTCTCCTGGCCAAATGGTTTAACTTTGGCAGGTCCCTGCTGGTCTGTTATGAAACTAGAATATCTTTTGCACATTCTGGAAGTGATTGCGATCGCAAAGCTCTATTAGCTGCTGTGGAATCGACTTTTAAAAATGAGATGTCGTAAAATTCGACAAAAAAATTTGGCGACGAAATCGAGCACATGCCTTCAAAAAAGGGCTCTCCTGGCCAAATGGTTTAACTTTGGCAGGTCCCTCGTGCTTTATCATGAAAGTAGACTTCGTGGGGCAGATTCTGGAAGTGATTGCGATCGCAAAGCTCTATTAGTTGCTTTGGAATCGGCTTTTGAAAAAAATTCTGCGAAAATCGCAAAAATTTTGGGTATCGAAATCTGGCAAAAGTCTGCATAAAAGGGCTCTCCTGGCCAAATGGTTTAACTTTGGCAGGTCCCTGCTGGTCTGTTATGAAACTAGAATATCTTTTGCACATTCTGGAAGTGATTGCGATCGCAAAGCTCTATTAGCTGCTGTGGAATCGACTTTTAAAAATGAGATGTCGTAAAATTCGACAAAAAAATTTGGCGACGAAATCGAGCACATGCCTTCAAAAAAGGGCTCTCCTGGCCAAATGGTTTAACTTTGGCAGGTCCCTCGTGCTTTATCATGAAAGTAGACTTCGTGGGGCAGATTCTGGAAGTGATTGCGATCGCAAAGCTCTATTAGTTGCTTTGGAATCGGCTTTTGAAAAAAATTCTGCGAAAATCGCAAAAATTTTGGGTATCGAAATCTGGCAAAAGTCTGCATAAAAGGGCTCTCCTGGCCAAATGGTTTAACTTTGGCAGGTCCCTGCTGGTCTGTTATGAAACTAGAATATCTTTTGCACATTCTGGAAGTGATTGCGATCGCAAAGCTCTATTAGCTGCTGTGGAATCGACTTTTTAAAAATGAGATGTCGTAAAATTCGACAAAAAAATTTGGCGACGAAATCGAGCACATGCCTTCAAAAAAGGGCTCTCCTGGCCAAATGGTTTAACTTTGGCAGGTCCCTCGTGCTTTATCATGAAAGTAGACTTCGTGGGGCAGATTCTGGAAGTGATTGCGATCGCAAAGCTCTATTAGTTGCTTTGGAATCGGCTTTTGAAAAAAATTCTGCGAAAATCGCAAAAATTTTGGGTATCGAAATCTGGCAAAAGTCTGCATAAAAGGGCTCTCCTGGCCAAATGGTTTAACTTTGGCAGGTCCCTGCTGGTCTGTTATGAAACTAGAATATCTTTTGCACATTCTGGAAGTGATTGCGATCGCAAAGCTCTATTAGCTGCTGTGGAATCGACTTTTAAAAATGAGATGTCGTAAAATTCGACAAAAAAATTTGGCGACGAAATCGAGCACATGCCTTCAAAAAAGGGCTCTCCTGGCCAAATGGTTTAACTTTGGCAGGTCCCTCGTGCTTTATCATGAAAGTAGACTTCGTGGGGCAGATTCTGGAAGTGATTGCGATCGCAAAGCTCTATTAGTTGCTTTGGAATCGGCTTTTGAAAAAAATTCTGCGAAAATCGCAAAAATTTTGGGTATCGAAATCTGGCAAAAGTCTGCATAAAAGGGCTCTCCTGGCCAAATGGTTTAACTTTGGCAGGTCCCTGCTGGTCTGTTATGAAACTAGAATATCTTTTGCACATTCTGGAAGTGATTGCGATCGCAAAGCTCTATTAGCTGCTGTGGAATCGACTTTTAAAAATGAGATGTCGTAAAATTCGACAAAAAAATTTGGCGACGAAATCGAGCACATGCCTTCAAAAAAGGGCTCTCCTGGCCAAATGGTTTAACTTTGGCAGGTCCCTCGTGCTTTATCATGAAAGTAGACTTCGTGGGGCAGATTCTGGAAGTGATTGCGATCGCAAAGCTCTATTAGTTGCTTTGGAATCGGCTTTTGAAAAAAATATCTGCGAAAATCGCAAAAATTTTGGGTATCGAAATCTGGCAAAAGTCTGGATAAAAGGGCTCTCCTGGCCAAATGGTTTAACTTTGGCAGGTCCCTGCTGGTCTGTTATGAAACTAGAATATCTTTTGCACATTCTGGAAGTGATTGCGATCGCAAAGCTCTATTAGCTGCTGTGGAATCGACTTTTAAAAATGAGATGTCGTAAAATTCGACAAAAAATTTGGCGACGAAATCGAGCCAATGTCTTCATAAAAAGGGCTCTCCTGGCCAAATGGTTTAACTTTGGCAGGTCCCTGCTGGTCTGTTATGAAACTAGAATATCTTTTGCACATTCTGGAAGTGATTGCGATCGCAAAGCTCTATTAGCTGCTGTGGAATCGACTTTTAAAAATGAGATGTCGTAAAATTCGACAAAAAAATTTGGCGACGAAATCGAGCACATGCCTTCAAAAAAGGGCTCTCCTGGCCAAATGGTTTAACTTTGGCAGGTCCCTCGTGCTTTATCATGAAAGTAGACTTCGTGGGGCAGATTCTGGAAGTGATTGCGATCGCAAAGCTCTATTAGTTGCTTTGGAATCGGCTTTTGAAAAAAATTCTGCGAAAATCGCAAAAATTTTGGGTATCGAAATCTGGCAAAAGTCTGCATAAAAGGGCTCTCCTGGCCAAATGGTTTAACTTTGGCAGGTCCCTGCTGGTCTGTTATGAAACTAGAATATCTTTTGCACATTCTGGAAGTGATTGCGATCGCAAAGCTCTATTAGCTGCTGTGGAATCGACTTTTAAAAATGAGATGTCGTAAAATTCGACAAAAAAATTTGGCGACGAAATCGAGCACATGCCTTCAAAAAAGGGCTCTCCTGGCCAAATGGTTTAACTTTGGCAGGTCCCTCGTGCTTTATCATGAAAGTAGACTTCGTGGGGCAGATTCTGGAAGTGATTGCGATCGCAAAGCTCTATTAGTTGCTTTGGAATCGGCTTTTGAAAAAAATTCTGCGAAAATCGCAAAAATTTTGGGTATCGAAATCTGGCAAAAGTCTGCATAAAAGGGCTCTCCTGGCCAAATGGTTTAACTTTGGCAGGTCCCTGCTGGTCTGTTATGAAACTAGAATATCTTTTGCACATTCTGGAAGTGATTGCGATCGCAAAGCTCTATTAGCTGCTGTGGAATCGACTTTTAAAAATGAGATGTCGTAAAATTCGACAAAAAAATTTGGCGACGAAATCGAGCACATGCCTTCAAAAAAGGGCTCTCCTGGCCAAATGGTTTAACTTTGGCAGGTCCCTCGTGCTTTATCATGAAAGTAGACTTCGTGGGGCAGATTCTGGAAGTGATTGCGATCGCAAAGCTCTATTAGTTGCTTTGGAATCGGCTTTTGAAAAAAATTCTGCGAAAATCGCAAAAATTTTGGGTATCGAAATCTGGCAAAAGTCTGCATAAAAGGGCTCTCCTGGCCAAATGGTTTAACTTTGGCAGGTCCCTGCTGGTCTGTTATGAAACTAGAATATCTTTTGCACATTCTGGAAGTGATTGCGATCGCAAAGCTCTATTAGCTGCTGTGGAATCGACTTTTAAAAATGAGATGTCGTAAAATTCGACAAAAAAATTTGGCGACGAAATCGAGCACATGCCTTCAAAAAAGGGCTCTCCTGGCCAAATGGTTTAACTTTGGCAGGTCCCTCGTGCTTTATCATGAAAGTAGACTTCGTGGGGCAGATTCTGGAAGTGATTGCGATCGCAAAGCTCTATTAGTTGCTTTGGAATCGGCTTTTGAAAAAAATTCTGCGAAAATCGCAAAAATTTTGGGTATCGAAATCTGGCAAAAGTCTGCATAAAAGGGCTCTCCTGGCCAAATGGTTTAACTTTGGCAGGTCCCTGCTGGTCTGTTATGAAACTAGAATATCTTTTGCACATTCTGGAAGTGATTGCGATCGCAAAGCTCTATTAGCTGCTGTGGAATCGACTTTTAAAAATGAGATGTCGTAAAATTCGACAAAAAAATTTGGCGACGAAATCGAGCACATGCCTTCAAAAAAGGGCTCTCCTGGCCAAATGGTTTAACTTTGGCAGGTCCCTCGTGCTTTATCATGAAAGTAGACTTCGTGGGGCAGATTCTGGAAGTGATTGCGATCGCAAAGCTCTATTAGTTGCTTTGGAATCGGCTTTTGAAAAAAATTCTGCGAAAATCGCAAAAATTTTGGGTATCGAAATCTGGCAAAAGTCTGCATAAAAGGGCTCTCCTGGCCAAATGGTTTAACTTTGGCAGGTCCCTGCTGGTCTGTTATGAAACTAGAATATCTTTTGCACATTCTGGAAGTGATTGCGATCGCAAAGCTCTATTAGCTGCTGTGGAATCGACTTTTAAAAATGAGATGTCGTAAAATTCGACAAAAAAATTTGGCGACGAAATCGAGCACATGCCTTCAAAAAAGGGCTCTCTGGCCAAATGGTTTAACTTTGGCAGGTCCTCGTGCTTTATCATGAAAGTAGACTTCGTGGGGCAGATTCTGGAAGTGATTGCGATCGCAAAGCTCTATTAGTTGCTTTGGAATCGGCTTTTTGAAAAAAAATTCTGCGAAATCGCAAAAATTTTGGGTATCGAAATCTGGCAAAAGTCTGCATAAAAGGGCTCTCCTGGCCAAATGGTTTAACTTTGGCAGGTCCCTGCTGGTCTGTTATGAAACTAGAATATCTTTTGCACATTCTGGAAGTGATTGCGATCGCAAAGCTCTATTAGCTGCTGTGGAATCGACTTTTAAAAATGAGATGTCGTAAAATTCGACAAAAAAATTTGGCGACGAAATCGAGCACATGCCTTCAAAAAAGGGCTCTCCTGGCCAAATGATACTCACTATGAGATGTCCGTTAAAATTCGACAAAAAAATTTCGGCGAGAATCGAGCACCATGCCTTCAAAAAAGGGCTCTCCTGGCCAATAGCTTTGGAATCGGCTTTTGAAAAAAATTCTGCGAAAATCGCAAAAATTTTGGGTATCGAAATCTGGCAAAAGTCTGCATAAAAGGGCTCTCCTGGCCAAATGGTTTAACTTTGGCAGGTCCCTGCTGGTCTGTTATGAAACTAGAATATCTTTTGCACATTCTGGAAGTGATTGCGATCGCAAAGCTCTATTAGCTGCTGTGGAATCGACTTTTAAAAATGAGATGTCGTAAAATTCGACAAAAAAATTTGGCGACGAAATCGAGCACATGCCTTCAAAAAAGGGCTCTCCTGGCCAAATGGTTTAACTTTGGCAGGTCCCTCGTGCTTTATCATGAAAGTAGACTTCGTGGGGCAGATTCTGGAAGTGATTGCGATCGCAAAGCTCTATTAGTTGCTTTGGAATCGGCTTTTGAAAAAAATTCTGCGAAAATCGCAAAAATTTTGGGTATCGAAATCTGGCAAAAGTCTGCATAAAAGGGCTCTCCTGGCCAAATGGTTTAACTTTGGCAGGTCCCTGCTGGTCTGTTATGAAACTAGAATATCTTTTGCACATTCTGGAAGTGATTGCGATCGCAAAGCTCTATTAGCTGCTGTGGAATCGACTTTTAAAAATGAGATGCTCGTAAAATTCGACAAAAAAATTTGGCGACGAAATCGAGCACATGCCTTCAAAAAAGGGCTCTCCTGGCCAAATGGTTTAACTTTGGCAGGTCCCTCGTGCTTTATCATGAAAGTAGACTTCGTGGGGCAGATTCTGGAAGTGATTGCGATCGCAAAGCTCTATTAGTTGCTTTGGAATCGGCTTTTGAAAAAAATTCTGCGAAAATCGCAAAAATTTTGGGTATCGAAATCTGGCAAAAGTCTGCATAAAAGGGCTCTCCTGGCCAAATGGTTTAACTTTGGCAGGTCCCTGCTGGTCTGTTATGAAACTAGAATATCTTTTGCACATTCTGGAAGTGATTGCGATCGCAAAGCTCTATTAGCTGCTGTGGAATCGACTTTTAAAAATGAGATATGAGATGTCGTAAAATTCGACAAAAAAATTTGGCGACGAAATCGAGCACATGCCTTCAAAAAAGGGCTCTCCTGGCCAAATGGTTTAACTTTGGCAGGTCCCTCGTGCTTTATCATGAAAGTAGACTTCGTGGGGCAGATTCTGGAAGTGATTGCGATCGCAAAGCTCTATTAGTTGCTTTGGAATCGGCTTTTGAAAAAAATTCTGCGAAAATCGCAAAAATTTTGGGTATCGAAATCTGGCAAAAGTCTGCATAAAAGGGCTCTCCTGGCCAAATGGTTTAACTTTGGCAGGTCCCTGCTGGTCTGTTATGAAACTAGAATATCTTTTGCACATTCTGGAAGTGATTGCGATCGCAAAGCTCTATTAGCTGCTGTGGAATCGACTTTTAAAAATGAGATGTCGTAAAATTCGACAAAAAAATTTGGCGACGAAATCGAGCACATGCCTTCAAAAAAGGGCTCTCCTGGCCAAATGGTTTAACTTTGGCAGGTCCCTCGTGCTTTATCATGAAAGTAGACTTCGTGGGGCAGATTCTGGAAGTGATTGCGATCGCAAAGCTCTATTAGTTGCTTTGGAATCGGCTTTTGAAAAAAATTCTGCGAAAATCGCAAAAATTTTGGGTATCGAAATCTGGCAAAAGTCTGCATAAAAGGGCTCTCCTGGCCAAATGGTTTAACTTTGGCAGGTCCCTGCTGGTCTGTTATGAAACTAGAATATCTTTTGCACATTCTGGAAGTGATTGCGATCGCAAAGCTCTATTAGCTGCTGTGGAATCGACTTTTAAAAATGAGATGTCGTAAAATTCGACAAAAAAATTTGGCGACGAAATCGAGCACATGCCTTCAAAAAAGGGCTCTCCTGGCCAAATGGTTTAACTTTGGCAGGTCCCTCGTGCTTTATCATGAAAGTAGACTTCGTGGGGCAGATTCTGGAAGTGATTGCGATCGCAAAGCTCTATTAGTTGCTTTGGAATCGGCTTTTGAAAAAAATTCTGCGAAAATCGCAAAAATTTTGGGTATCGAAATCTGGCAAAAGTCTGCATAAAAGGGCTCTCCTGGCCAAATGGTTTAACTTTGGCAGGTCCCTGCTGGTCTGTTATGAAACTAGAATATCTTTTGCACATTCTGGAAGTGATTGCGATCGCAAAGCTCTATTAGCTGCTGTGGAATCGACTTTTAAAAATGAGATGTCGTAAAATTCGACAAAAAAATTTGGCGACGAAATCGAGCACATGCCTTCAAAAAAGGGCTCTCCTGGCCAAATGGTTTAACTTTGGCAGGTCCCTCGTGCTTTATCATGAAAGTAGACTTCGTGGGGCAGATTCTGGAAGTGATTGCGATCGCAAAGCTCTATTAGTTGCTTTGGAATCGGCTTTTGAAAAAAATTCTGCGAAAATCGCAAAAATTTTGGGTATCGAAATCTGGCAAAAGTCTGCATAAAAGGGCTCTCCTGGCCAAATGGTTTAACTTTGGCAGGTCCCTGCTGGTCTGTTATGAAACTAGAATATCTTTTGCACATTCTGGAAGTGATTGCGATCGCAAAGCTCTATTAGCTGCTGTGGAATCGACTTTTAAAAATGAGATGTCGTAAAATTCGACAAAAAAATTTGGCGACGAAATCGAGCACATGCCTTCAAAAAAGGGCTCTCCTGGCCAAATGGTTTAACTTTGGCAGGTCCCTCGTGCTTTATCATGAAAGTAGACTTCGTGGGGCAGATTCTGGAAGTGATTGCGATCGCAAAGCTCTATTAGTTGCTTTGGAATCGGCTTTTGAAAAAAATTCTGCGAAAATCGCAAAAATTTTGGGTATCGAAATCTGGCAAAAGTCTGCATAAAAGGGCTCTCCTGGCCAAATGGTTTAACTTTGGCAGGTCCCTGCTGGTCTGTTATGAAACTAGAATATCTTTTGCACATTCTGGAAGTGATTGCGATCGCAAAGCTCTATTAGCTGCTGTGGAATCGACTTTTAAAAATGAGATGTCGTAAAATTCGACAAAAAAATTTGGCGACGAAATCGAGCACATGCCTTCAAAAAAGGGCTCTCCTGGCCAAATGGTTTAACTTTGGCAGGTCCCTCGTGCTTTATCATGAAAGTAGACTTCGTGGGGCAGATTCTGGAAGTGATTGCGATCGCAAAGCTCTATTAGTTGCTTTGGAATCGGCTTTTGAAAAAAATTCTGCGAAAATCGCAAAAATTTTGGGTATCGAAATCTGGCAAAAGTCTGCATAAAAGGGCTCTCCTGGCCAAATGGTTTAACTTTGGCAGGTCCCTGCTGGTCTGTTATGAAACTAGAATATCTTTTGCACATTCTGGAAGTGATTGCGATCGCAAAGCTCTATTAGCTGCTGTGGAATCGACTTTTAAAAATGAGATGTCGTAAAATTCGACAAAAAAATTTGGCGACGAAATCGAGCACATGCCTTCAAAAAAGGGCTCTCCTGGCCAAATGGTTTAACTTTGGCAGGTCCCTCGTGCTTTATCATGAAAGTAGACTTCGTGGGGCAGATTCTGGAAGTGATTGCGATCGCAAAGCTCTATTAGTTGCTTTGGAATCGGCTTTTGAAAAAAATTCTGCGAAAATCGCAAAAATTTTGGGTATCGAAATCTGGCAAAAGTCTGCATAAAAGGGCTCTCCTGGCCAAATGGTTTAACTTTGGCAGGTCCCTGCTGGTCTGTTATGAAACTAGAATATCTTTTGCACATTCTGGAAGTGATTGCGATCGCAAAGCTCTATTAGCTGCTGTGGAATCGACTTTTAAAAATGAGATGTCGTAAAATTCGACAAAAAAATTTGGCGACGAAATCGAGCACATGCCTTCAAAAAAGGGCTCTCCTGGCCAAATGGTTTAACTTTGGCAGGTCCCTCGTGCTTTATCATGAAAGTAGACTTCGTGGGGCAGATTCTGGAAGTGATTGCGATCGCAAAGCTCTATTAGTTGCTTTGGAATCGGCTTTTGAAAAAAATTCTGCGAAAATCGCAAAAATTTTGGGTATCGAAATCTGGCAAAAGTCTGCATAAAAGGGCTCTCCTGGCCAAATGGTTTAACTTTGGCAGGTCCCTGCTGGTCTGTTATGAAACTAGAATATCTTTTGCACATTCTGGAAGTGATTGCGATCGCAAAGCTCTATTAGCTGCTGTGGAATCGACTTTTAAAAATGAGATGTCGTAAAATTCGACAAAAAAATTTGGCGACGAAATCGAGCACATGCCTTCAAAAAAGGGCTCTCCTGGCCAAATGGTTTAACTTTGGCAGGTCCCTCGTGCTTTATCATGAAAGTAGACTTCGTGGGGCAGATTCTGGAAGTGATTGCGATCGCAAAGCTCTATTAGTTGCTTTGGAATCGGCTTTTGAAAAAAATTCTGCGAAAATCGCAAAAATTTTGGGTATCGAAATCTGGCAAAAGTCTGCATAAAAGGGCTCTCCTGGCCAAATGGTTTAACTTTGGCAGGTCCCTGCTGGTCTGTTATGAAACTAGAATATCTTTTGCACATTCTGGAAGTGATTGCGATCGCAAAGCTCTATTAGCTGCTGTGGAATCGACTTTTAAAAATGAGATGTCGTAAAATTCGACAAAAAAATTTGGCGACGAAATCGAGCACATGCCTTCAAAAAAGGGCTCTCCTGGCCAAATGGTTTAACTTTGGCAGGTCCCTCGTGCTTTATCATGAAAGTAGACTTCGTGGGGCAGATTCTGGAAGTGATTGCGATCGCAAAGCTCTATTAGTTGCTTTGGAATCGGCTTTTGAAAAAAATTCTGCGAAAATCGCAAAAATTTTGGGTATCGAAATCTGGCAAAAGTCTGCATAAAAGGGCTCTCCTGGCCAAATGGTTTAACTTTGGCAGGTCCCTGCTGGTCTGTTATGAAACTAGAATATCTTTTGCACATTCTGGAAGTGATTGCGATCGCAAAGCTCTATTAGCTGCTGTGGAATCGACTTTTAAAAATGAGATGTCGTAAAATTCGACAAAAAAATTTGGCGACGAAATCGAGCACATGCCTTCAAAAAAGGGCTCTCCTGGCCAAATGGTTTAACTTTGGCAGGTCCCTCGTGCTTTATCATGAAAGTAGACTTCGTGGGGCAGATTCTGGAAGTGATTGCGATCGCAAAGCTCTATTAGTTGCTTTGGAATCGGCTTTTGAAAAAAATTCTGCGAAAATCGCAAAAATTTTGGGTATCGAAATCTGGCAAAAGTCTGCATAAAAGGGCTCTCCTGGCCAAATGGTTTAACTTTGGCAGGTCCCTGCTGGTCTGTTATGAAACTAGAATATCTTTTGCACATTCTGGAAGTGATTGCGATCGCAAAGCTCTATTAGCTGCTGTGGAATCGACTTTTAAAAATGAGATGTCGTAAAATTCGACAAAAAAATTTGGCGACGAAATCGAGCACATGCCTTCAAAAAAGGGCTCTCCTGGCCAAATGGTTTAACTTTGGCAGGTCCCTCGTGCTTTATCATGAAAGTAGACTTCGTGGGGCAGATTCTGGAAGTGATTGCGATCGCAAAGCTCTATTAGTTGCTTTGGAATCGGCTTTTGAAAAAAATTCTGCGAAAATCGCAAAAATTTTGGGTATCGAAATCTGGCAAAAGTCTGCATAAAAGGGCTCTCCTGGCCAAATGGTTTAACTTTGGCAGGTCCCTGCTGGTCTGTTATGAAACTAGAATATCTTTTGCACATTCTGGAAGTGATTGCGATCGCAAAGCTCTATTAGCTGCTGTGGAATCGACTTTTAAAAATGAGATGTCGTAAAATTCGACAAAAAAATTTGGCGACGAAATCGAGCACATGCCTTCAAAAAAGGGCTCTCCTGGCCAAATGGTTTAACTTTGGCAGGTCCCTCGTGCTTTATCATGAAAGTAGACTTCGTGGGGCAGATTCTGGAAGTGATTGCGATCGCAAAGCTCTATTAGTTGCTTTGGAATCGGCTTTTGAAAAAAATTCTGCGAAAATCGCAAAAATTTTGGGTATCGAAATCTGGCAAAAGTCTGCATAAAAGGGCTCTCCTGGCCAAATGGTTTAACTTTGGCAGGTCCCTGCTGGTCTGTTATGAAACTAGAATATCTTTTGCACATTCTGGAAGTGATTGCGATCGCAAAGCTCTATTAGCTGCTGTGGAATCGACTTTTAAAAATGAGATGTCGTAAAATTCGACAAAAAAATTTGGCGACGAAATCGAGCACATGCCTTCAAAAAAGGGCTCTCCTGGCCAAATGGTTTAACTTTGGCAGGTCCCTCGTGCTTTATCATGAAAGTAGACTTCGTGGGGCAGATTCTGGAAGTGATTGCGATCGCAAAGCTCTATTAGTTGCTTTGGAATCGGCTTTTGAAAAAAATTCTGCGAAAATCGCAAAAATTTTGGGTATCGAAATCTGGCAAAAGTCTGCATAAAAGGGCTCTCCTGGCCAAATGGTTTAACTTTGGCAGGTCCCTGCTGGTCTGTTATGAAACTAGAATATCTTTTGCACATTCTGGAAGTGATTGCGATCGCAAAGCTCTATTAGCTGCTGTGGAATCGACTTTTAAAAATGAGATGTCGTAAAATTCGACAAAAAAATTTGGCGACGAAATCGAGCACATGCCTTCAAAAAAGGGCTCTCCTGGCCAAATGGTTTAACTTTGGCAGGTCCCTCGTGCTTTATCATGAAAGTAGACTTCGTGGGGCAGATTCTGGAAGTGATTGCGATCGCAAAGCTCTATTAGTTGCTTTGGAATCGGCTTTTGAAAAAAATTCTGCGAAAATCGCAAAAATTTTGGGTATCGAAATCTGGCAAAAGTCTGCATAAAAGGGCTCTCCTGGCCAAATGGTTTAACTTTGGCAGGTCCCTGCTGGTCTGTTATGAAACTAGAATATCTTTTGCACATTCTGGAAGTGATTGCGATCGCAAAGCTCTATTAGCTGCTGTGGAATCGACTTTTAAAAATGAGATGTCGTAAAATTCGACAAAAAAATTTGGCGACGAAATCGAGCACATGCCTTCAAAAAAGGGCTCTCCTGGCCAAATGGTTTAACTTTGGCAGGTCCCTCGTGCTTTATCATGAAAGTAGACTTCGTGGGGCAGATTCTGGAAGTGATTGCGATCGCAAAGCTCTATTAGTTGCTTTGGAATCGGCTTTTGAAAAAAATTCTGCGAAAATCGCAAAAATTTTGGGTATCGAAATCTGGCAAAAGTCTGCATAAAAGGGCTCTCCTGGCCAAATGGTTTAACTTTGGCAGGTCCCTGCTGGTCTGTTATGAAACTAGAATATCTTTTGCACATTCTGGAAGTGATTGCGATCGCAAAGCTCTATTAGCTGCTGTGGAATCGACTTTTAAAAATGAGATGTCGTAAAATTCGACAAAAAAATTTGGCGACGAAATCGAGCACATGCCTTCAAAAAAGGGCTCTCCTGGCCAAATGGTTTAACTTTGGCAGGTCCCTCGTGCTTTATCATGAAAGTAGACTTCGTGGGGCAGATTCTGGAAGTGATTGCGATCGCAAAGCTCTATTAGTTGCTTTGGAATCGGCTTTTGAAAAAAATTCTGCGAAAATCGCAAAAATTTTGGGTATCGAAATCTGGCAAAAGTCTGCATAAAAGGGCTCTCCTGGCCAAATGGTTTAACTTTGGCAGGTCCCTGCTGGTCTGTTATGAAACTAGAATATCTTTTGCACATTCTGGAAGTGATTGCGATCGCAAAGCTCTATTAGCTGCTGTGGAATCGACTTTTAAAAATGAGATGTCGTAAAATTCGACAAAAAAATTTGGCGACGAAATCGAGCACATGCCTTCAAAAAAGGGCTCTCCTGGCCAAATGGTTTAACTTTGGCAGGTCCCTCGTGCTTTATCATGAAAGTAGACTTCGTGGGGCAGATTCTGGAAGTGATTGCGATCGCAAAGCTCTATTAGTTGCTTTGGAATCGGCTTTTGAAAAAAATTCTGCGAAAATCGCAAAAATTTTGGGTATCGAAATCTGGCAAAAGTCTGCATAAAAGGGCTCTCCTGGCCAAATGGTTTAACTTTGGCAGGTCCCTGCTGGTCTGTTATGAAACTAGAATATCTTTTGCACATTCTGGAAGTGATTGCGATCGCAAAGCTCTATTAGCTGCTGTGGAATCGACTTTTAAAAATGAGATGTCGTAAAATTCGACAAAAAAATTTGGCGACGAAATCGAGCACATGCCTTCAAAAAAGGGCTCTCCTGGCCAAATGGTTTAACTTTGGCAGGTCCCTCGTGCTTTATCATGAAAGTAGACTTCGTGGGGCAGATTCTGGAAGTGATTGCGATCGCAAAGCTCTATTAGTTGCTTTGGAATCGGCTTTTGAAAAAAATTCTGCGAAAATCGCAAAAATTTTGGGTATCGAAATCTGGCAAAAGTCTGCATAAAAGGGCTCTCCTGGCCAAATGGTTTAACTTTGGCAGGTCCCTGCTGGTCTGTTATGAAACTAGAATATCTTTTGCACATTCTGGAAGTGATTGCGATCGCAAAGCTCTATTAGCTGCTGTGGAATCGACTTTTAAAAATGAGATGTCGTAAAATTCGACAAAAAAATTTGGCGACGAAATCGAGCACATGCCTTCAAAAAAGGGCTCTCCTGGCCAAATGGTTTAACTTTGGCAGGTCCCTCGTGCTTTATCATGAAAGTAGACTTCGTGGGGCAGATTCTGGAAGTGATTGCGATCGCAAAGCTCTATTAGTTGCTTTGGAATCGGCTTTTGAAAAAAATTCTGCGAAAATCGCAAAAATTTTGGGTATCGAAATCTGGCAAAAGTCTGCATAAAAGGGCTCTCCTGGCCAAATGGTTTAACTTTGGCAGGTCCCTGCTGGTCTGTTATGAAACTAGAATATCTTTTGCACATTCTGGAAGTGATTGCGATCGCAAAGCTCTATTAGCTGCTGTGGAATCGACTTTTAAAAATGAGATGTCGTAAAATTCGACAAAAAAATTTGGCGACGAAATCGAGCACATGCCTTCAAAAAAGGGCTCTCCTGGCCAAATGGTTTAACTTTGGCAGGTCCCTCGTGCTTTATCATGAAAGTAGACTTCGTGGGGCAGATTCTGGAAGTGATTGCGATCGCAAAGCTCTATTAGTTGCTTTGGAATCGGCTTTTGAAAAAAATTCTGCGAAAATCGCAAAAATTTTGGGTATCGAAATCTGGCAAAAGTCTGCATAAAAGGGCTCTCCTGGCCAAATGGTTTAACTTTGGCAGGTCCCTGCTGGTCTGTTATGAAACTAGAATATCTTTTGCACATTCTGGAAGTGATTGCGATCGCAAAGCTCTATTAGCTGCTGTGGAATCGACTTTTAAAAATGAGATGTCGTAAAATTCGACAAAAAAATTTGGCGACGAAATCGAGCACATGCCTTCAAAAAAGGGCTCTCCTGGCCAAATGGTTTAACTTTGGCAGGTCCCTCGTGCTTTATCATGAAAGTAGACTTCGTGGGGCAGATTCTGGAAGTGATTGCGATCGCAAAGCTCTATTAGTTGCTTTGGAATCGGCTTTTGAAAAAAATTCTGCGAAAATCGCAAAAATTTTGGGTATCGAAATCTGGCAAAAGTCTGCATAAAAGGGCTCTCCTGGCCAAATGGTTTAACTTTGGCAGGTCCCTGCTGGTCTGTTATGAAACTAGAATATCTTTTGCACATTCTGGAAGTGATTGCGATCGCAAAGCTCTATTAGCTGCTGTGGAATCGACTTTTAAAAATGAGATGTCGTAAAATTCGACAAAAAAATTTGGCGACGAAATCGAGCACATGCCTTCAAAAAAGGGCTCTCCTGGCCAAATGGTTTAACTTTGGCAGGTCCCTCGTGCTTTATCATGAAAGTAGACTTCGTGGGGCAGATTCTGGAAGTGATTGCGATCGCAAAGCTCTATTAGTTGCTTTGGAATCGGCTTTTGAAAAAAATTCTGCGAAAATCGCAAAAATTTTGGGTATCGAAATCTGGCAAAAGTCTGCATAAAAGGGCTCTCCTGGCCAAATGGTTTAACTTTGGCAGGTCCCTGCTGGTCTGTTATGAAACTAGAATATCTTTTGCACATTCTGGAAGTGATTGCGATCGCAAAGCTCTATTAGCTGCTGTGGAATCGACTTTTAAAAATGAGATGTCGTAAAATTCGACAAAAAAATTTGGCGACGAAATCGAGCACATGCCTTCAAAAAAGGGCTCTCCTGGCCAAATGGTTTAACTTTGGCAGGTCCCTCGTGCTTTATCATGAAAGTAGACTTCGTGGGGCAGATTCTGGAAGTGATTGCGATCGCAAAGCTCTATTAGTTGCTTTGGAATCGGCTTTTGAAAAAAATTCTGCGAAAATCGCAAAAATTTTGGGTATCGAAATCTGGCAAAAGTCTGCATAAAAGGGCTCTCCTGGCCAAATGGTTTAACTTTGGCAGGTCCCTGCTGGTCTGTTATGAAACTAGAATATCTTTTGCACATTCTGGAAGTGATTGCGATCGCAAAGCTCTATTAGCTGCTGTGGAATCGACTTTTAAAAATGAGATGTCGTAAAATTCGACAAAAAAATTTGGCGACGAAATCGAGCACATGCCTTCAAAAAAGGGCTCTCCTGGCCAAATGGTTTAACTTTGGCAGGTCCCTCGTGCTTTATCATGAAAGTAGACTTCGTGGGGCAGATTCTGGAAGTGATTGCGATCGCAAAGCTCTATTAGTTGCTTTGGAATCGGCTTTTGAAAAAAATTCTGCGAAAATCGCAAAAATTTTGGGTATCGAAATCTGGCAAAAGTCTGCATAAAAGGGCTCTCCTGGCCAAATGGTTTAACTTTGGCAGGTCCCTGCTGGTCTGTTATGAAACTAGAATATCTTTTGCACATTCTGGAAGTGATTGCGATCGCAAAGCTCTATTAGCTGCTGTGGAATCGACTTTTAAAAATGAGATGTCGTAAAATTCGACAAAAAAATTTGGCGACGAAATCGAGCACATGCCTTCAAAAAAGGGCTCTCCTGGCCAAATGGTTTAACTTTGGCAGGTCCCTCGTGCTTTATCATGAAAGTAGACTTCGTGGGGCAGATTCTGGAAGTGATTGCGATCGCAAAGCTCTATTAGTTGCTTTGGAATCGGCTTTTGAAAAAAAT
Source organism: Salticus scenicus (assembly GCA_963930645.1). Classification (NCBI taxonomy): domain Eukaryota; kingdom Metazoa; phylum Arthropoda; class Arachnida; order Araneae; family Salticidae; genus Salticus; species Salticus scenicus. Next base: position 7,815 of record CAWVNO010000985.1, on the reverse strand, counting down.
TCTGCGAAAATCGCAAAAATTTTGGGTATCGAAATCTGGCAAAAGTCTGCATAAAAGGGCTCTCCTGGCCAAATGGTTTAACTTTGGCAGGTCCCTGCTGGTCTGTTATGAAACTAGAATATCTTTTGCACATTCTGGAAGTGATTGCGATCGCAAAGCTCTATTAGCTGCTGTGGAATCGACTTTTAAAAATGAGATGTCGTAAAATTCGACAAAAAAATTTGGCGACGAAATCGAGCACATGCCTTCAAAAAAGGGCTCTCCTGGCCAAATGGTTTAACTTTGGCAGGTCCCTCGTGCTTTATCATGAAAGTAGACTTCGTGGGGCAGATTCTGGAAGTGATTGCGATCGCAAAGCTCTATTAGTTGCTTTGGAATCGGCTTTTGAAAAAAATTCTGCGAAAATCGCAAAAATTTTGGGTATCGAAATCTGGCAAAAGTCTGCATAAAAGGGCTCTCCTGGCCAAATGGTTTAACTTTGGCAGGTCCCTGCTGGTCTGTTATGAAACTAGAATATCTTTTGCACATTCTGGAAGTGATTGCGATCGCAAAGCTCTATTAGCTGCTGTGGAATCGACTTTTAAAAATGAGATGTCGTAAAATTCGACAAAAAAATTTGGCGACGAAATCGAGCACATGCCTTCAAAAAAGGGCTCTCCTGGCCAAATGGTTTAACTTTGGCAGGTCCCTCGTGCTTTATCATGAAAGTAGACTTCGTGGGGCAGATTCTGGAAGTGATTGCGATCGCAAAGCTCTATTAGTTGCTTTGGAATCGGCTTTTGAAAAAAATTCTGCGAAAATCGCAAAAATTTTGGGTATCGAAATCTGGCAAAAGTCTGCATAAAAGGGCTCTCCTGGCCAAATGGTTTAACTTTGGCAGGTCCCTGCTGGTCTGTTATGAAACTAGAATATCTTTTGCACATTCTGGAAGTGATTGCGATCGCAAAGCTCTATTAGCTGCTGTGGAATCGACTTTTAAAAATGAGATGTCGTAAAATTCGACAAAAAAATTTGGCGACGAAATCGAGCACATGCCTTCAAAAAAGGGCTCTCCTGGCCAAATGGTTTAACTTTGGCAGGTCCCTCGTGCTTTATCATGAAAGTAGACTTCGTGGGGCAGATTCTGGAAGTGATTGCGATCGCAAAGCTCTATTAGTTGCTTTGGAATCGGCTTTTGAAAAAAATTCTGCGAAAATCGCAAAAATTTTGGGTATCGAAATCTGGCAAAAGTCTGCATAAAAGGGCTCTCCTGGCCAAATGGTTTAACTTTGGCAGGTCCCTGCTGGTCTGTTATGAAACTAGAATATCTTTTGCACATTCTGGAAGTGATTGCGATCGCAAAGCTCTATTAGCTGCTGTGGAATCGACTTTTAAAAATGAGATGTCGTAAAATTCGACAAAAAAATTTGGCGACGAAATCGAGCACATGCCTTCAAAAAAGGGCTCTCCTGGCCAAATGGTTTAACTTTGGCAGGTCCCTCGTGCTTTATCATGAAAGTAGACTTCGTGGGGCAGATTCTGGAAGTGATTGCGATCGCAAAGCTCTATTAGTTGCTTTGGAATCGGCTTTTGAAAAAAATTCTGCGAAAATCGCAAAAATTTTGGGTATCGAAATCTGGCAAAAGTCTGCATAAAAGGGCTCTCCTGGCCAAATGGTTTAACTTTGGCAGGTCCCTGCTGGTCTGTTATGAAACTAGAATATCTTTTGCACATTCTGGAAGTGATTGCGATCGCAAAGCTCTATTAGCTGCTGTGGAATCGACTTTTAAAAATGAGATGTCGTAAAATTCGACAAAAAAATTTGGCGACGAAATCGAGCACATGCCTTCAAAAAAGGGCTCTCCTGGCCAAATGGTTTAACTTTGGCAGGTCCCTCGTGCTTTATCATGAAAGTAGACTTCGTGGGGCAGATTCTGGAAGTGATTGCGATCGCAAAGCTCTATTAGTTGCTTTGGAATCGGCTTTTGAAAAAAATTCTGCGAAAATCGCAAAAATTTTGGGTATCGAAATCTGGCAAAAGTCTGCATAAAAGGGCTCTCCTGGCCAAATGGTTTAACTTTGGCAGGTCCCTGCTGGTCTGTTATGAAACTAGAATATCTTTTGCACATTCTGGAAGTGATTGCGATCGCAAAGCTCTATTAGCTGCTGTGGAATCGACTTTTAAAAATGAGATGTCGTAAAATTCGACAAAAAAATTTGGCGACGAAATCGAGCACATGCCTTCAAAAAAGGGCTCTCCTGGCCAAATGGTTTAACTTTGGCAGGTCCCTCGTGCTTTATCATGAAAGTAGACTTCGTGGGGCAGATTCTGGAAGTGATTGCGATCGCAAAGCTCTATTAGTTGCTTTGGAATCGGCTTTTGAAAAAAATTCTGCGAAAATCGCAAAAATTTTGGGTATCGAAATCTGGCAAAAGTCTGCATAAAAGGGCTCTCCTGGCCAAATGGTTTAACTTTGGCAGGTCCCTGCTGGTCTGTTATGAAACTAGAATATCTTTTGCACATTCTGGAAGTGATTGCGATCGCAAAGCTCTATTAGCTGCTGTGGAATCGACTTTTAAAAATGAGATGTCGTAAAATTCGACAAAAAAATTTGGCGACGAAATCGAGCACATGCCTTCAAAAAAGGGCTCTCCTGGCCAAATGGTTTAACTTTGGCAGGTCCCTCGTGCTTTATCATGAAAGTAGACTTCGTGGGGCAGATTCTGGAAGTGATTGCGATCGCAAAGCTCTATTAGTTGCTTTGGAATCGGCTTTTGAAAAAAATTCTGCGAAAATCGCAAAAATTTTGGGTATCGAAATCTGGCAAAAGTCTGCATAAAAGGGCTCTCCTGGCCAAATGGTTTAACTTTGGCAGGTCCCTGCTGGTCTGTTATGAAACTAGAATATCTTTTGCACATTCTGGAAGTGATTGCGATCGCAAAGCTCTATTAGCTGCTGTGGAATCGACTTTTAAAAATGAGATGTCGTAAAATTCGACAAAAAAATTTGGCGACGAAATCGAGCACATGCCTTCAAAAAAGGGCTCTCCTGGCCAAATGGTTTAACTTTGGCAGGTCCCTCGTGCTTTATCATGAAAGTAGACTTCGTGGGGCAGATTCTGGAAGTGATTGCGATCGCAAAGCTCTATTAGTTGCTTTGGAATCGGCTTTTGAAAAAAATTCTGCGAAAATCGCAAAAATTTTGGGTATCGAAATCTGGCAAAAGTCTGCATAAAAGGGCTCTCCTGGCCAAATGGTTTAACTTTGGCAGGTCCCTGCTGGTCTGTTATGAAACTAGAATATCTTTTGCACATTCTGGAAGTGATTGCGATCGCAAAGCTCTATTAGCTGCTGTGGAATCGACTTTTAAAAATGAGATGTCGTAAAATTCGACAAAAAAATTTGGCGACGAAATCGAGCACATGCCTTCAAAAAAGGGCTCTCCTGGCCAAATGGTTTAACTTTGGCAGGTCCCTCGTGCTTTATCATGAAAGTAGACTTCGTGGGGCAGATTCTGGAAGTGATTGCGATCGCAAAGCTCTATTAGTTGCTTTGGAATCGGCTTTTGAAAAAAATTCTGCGAAAATCGCAAAAATTTTGGGTATCGAAATCTGGCAAAAGTCTGCATAAAAGGGCTCTCCTGGCCAAATGGTTTAACTTTGGCAGGTCCCTGCTGGTCTGTTATGAAACTAGAATATCTTTTGCACATTCTGGAAGTGATTGCGATCGCAAAGCTCTATTAGCTGCTGTGGAATCGACTTTTAAAAATGAGATGTCGTAAAATTCGACAAAAAAATTTGGCGACGAAATCGAGCACATGCCTTCAAAAAAGGGCTCTCCTGGCCAAATGGTTTAACTTTGGCAGGTCCCTCGTGCTTTATCATGAAAGTAGACTTCGTGGGGCAGATTCTGGAAGTGATTGCGATCGCAAAGCTCTATTAGTTGCTTTGGAATCGGCTTTTGAAAAAAATTCTGCGAAAATCGCAAAAATTTTGGGTATCGAAATCTGGCAAAAGTCTGCATAAAAGGGCTCTCCTGGCCAAATGGTTTAACTTTGGCAGGTCCCTGCTGGTCTGTTATGAAACTAGAATATCTTTTGCACATTCTGGAAGTGATTGCGATCGCAAAGCTCTATTAGCTGCTGTGGAATCGACTTTTAAAAATGAGATGTCGTAAAATTCGACAAAAAAATTTGGCGACGAAATCGAGCACATGCCTTCAAAAAAGGGCTCTCCTGGCCAAATGGTTTAACTTTGGCAGGTCCCTCGTGCTTTATCATGAAAGTAGACTTCGTGGGGCAGATTCTGGAAGTGATTGCGATCGCAAAGCTCTATTAGTTGCTTTGGAATCGGCTTTTGAAAAAAATTCTGCGAAAATCGCAAAAATTTTGGGTATCGAAATCTGGCAAAAGTCTGCATAAAAGGGCTCTCCTGGCCAAATGGTTTAACTTTGGCAGGTCCCTGCTGGTCTGTTATGAAACTAGAATATCTTTTGCACATTCTGGAAGTGATTGCGATCGCAAAGCTCTATTAGCTGCTGTGGAATCGACTTTTAAAAATGAGATGTCGTAAAATTCGACAAAAAAATTTGGCGACGAAATCGAGCACATGCCTTCAAAAAAGGGCTCTCCTGGCCAAATGGTTTAACTTTGGCAGGTCCCTCGTGCTTTATCATGAAAGTAGACTTCGTGGGGCAGATTCTGGAAGTGATTGCGATCGCAAAGCTCTATTAGTTGCTTTGGAATCGGCTTTTGAAAAAAATTCTGCGAAAATCGCAAAAATTTTGGGTATCGAAATCTGGCAAAAGTCTGCATAAAAGGGCTCTCCTGGCCAAATGGTTTAACTTTGGCAGGTCCCTGCTGGTCTGTTATGAAACTAGAATATCTTTTGCACATTCTGGAAGTGATTGCGATCGCAAAGCTCTATTAGCTGCTGTGGAATCGACTTTTAAAAATGAGATGTCGTAAAATTCGACAAAAAAATTTGGCGACGAAATCGAGCACATGCCTTCAAAAAAGGGCTCTCCTGGCCAAATGGTTTAACTTTGGCAGGTCCCTCGTGCTTTATCATGAAAGTAGACTTCGTGGGGCAGATTCTGGAAGTGATTGCGATCGCAAAGCTCTATTAGTTGCTTTGGAATCGGCTTTTGAAAAAAATTCTGCGAAAATCGCAAAAATTTTGGGTATCGAAATCTGGCAAAAGTCTGCATAAAAGGGCTCTCCTGGCCAAATGGTTTAACTTTGGCAGGTCCCTGCTGGTCTGTTATGAAACTAGAATATCTTTTGCACATTCTGGAAGTGATTGCGATCGCAAAGCTCTATTAGCTGCTGTGGAATCGACTTTTAAAAATGAGATGTCGTAAAATTCGACAAAAAAATTTGGCGACGAAATCGAGCACATGCCTTCAAAAAAGGGCTCTCCTGGCCAAATGGTTTAACTTTGGCAGGTCCCTCGTGCTTTATCATGAAAGTAGACTTCGTGGGGCAGATTCTGGAAGTGATTGCGATCGCAAAGCTCTATTAGTTGCTTTGGAATCGGCTTTTGAAAAAAATTCTGCGAAAATCGCAAAAATTTTGGGTATCGAAATCTGGCAAAAGTCTGCATAAAAGGGCTCTCCTGGCCAAATGGTTTAACTTTGGCAGGTCCCTGCTGGTCTGTTATGAAACTAGAATATCTTTTGCACATTCTGGAAGTGATTGCGATCGCAAAGCTCTATTAGCTGCTGTGGAATCGACTTTTAAAAATGAGATGTCGTAAAATTCGACAAAAAAATTTGGCGACGAAATCGAGCACATGCCTTCAAAAAAGGGCTCTCCTGGCCAAATGGTTTAACTTTGGCAGGTCCCTCGTGCTTTATCATGAAAGTAGACTTCGTGGGGCAGATTCTGGAAGTGATTGCGATCGCAAAGCTCTATTAGTTGCTTTGGAATCGGCTTTTGAAAAAAATTCTGCGAAAATCGCAAAAATTTTGGGTATCGAAATCTGGCAAAAGTCTGCATAAAAGGGCTCTCCTGGCCAAATGGTTTAACTTTGGCAGGTCCCTGCTGGTCTGTTATGAAACTAGAATATCTTTTGCACATTCTGGAAGTGATTGCGATCGCAAAGCTCTATTAGCTGCTGTGGAATCGACTTTTAAAAATGAGATGTCGTAAAATTCGACAAAAAAATTTGGCGACGAAATCGAGCACATGCCTTCAAAAAAGGGCTCTCCTGGCCAAATGGTTTAACTTTGGCAGGTCCCTCGTGCTTTATCATGAAAGTAGACTTCGTGGGGCAGATTCTGGAAGTGATTGCGATCGCAAAGCTCTATTAGTTGCTTTGGAATCGGCTTTTGAAAAAAATTCTGCGAAAATCGCAAAAATTTTGGGTATCGAAATCTGGCAAAAGTCTGCATAAAAGGGCTCTCCTGGCCAAATGGTTTAACTTTGGCAGGTCCCTGCTGGTCTGTTATGAAACTAGAATATCTTTTGCACATTCTGGAAGTGATTGCGATCGCAAAGCTCTATTAGCTGCTGTGGAATCGACTTTTAAAAATGAGATGTCGTAAAATTCGACAAAAAAATTTGGCGACGAAATCGAGCACATGCCTTCAAAAAAGGGCTCTCCTGGCCAAATGGTTTAACTTTGGCAGGTCCCTCGTGCTTTATCATGAAAGTAGACTTCGTGGGGCAGATTCTGGAAGTGATTGCGATCGCAAAGCTCTATTAGTTGCTTTGGAATCGGCTTTTGAAAAAAATTCTGCGAAAATCGCAAAAATTTTGGGTATCGAAATCTGGCAAAAGTCTGCATAAAAGGGCTCTCCTGGCCAAATGGTTTAACTTTGGCAGGTCCCTGCTGGTCTGTTATGAAACTAGAATATCTTTTGCACATTCTGGAAGTGATTGCGATCGCAAAGCTCTATTAGCTGCTGTGGAATCGACTTTTAAAAATGAGATGTCGTAAAATTCGACAAAAAAATTTGGCGACGAAATCGAGCACATGCCTTCAAAAAAGGGCTCTCCTGGCCAAATGGTTTAACTTTGGCAGGTCCCTCGTGCTTTATCACTGAAAGTAGACTTCGTGGGGCAGATTCTGGAAGTGATTGCGATCGCAAAGCTCTATTAGTTGCTTTGGAATCGGCTTTTGAAAAAAATTCTGCGAAAATCGCAAAAATTTTGGGTATCGAAATCTGGCAAAAGTCTGCATAAAAGGGCTCTCCTGGCCAAATGGTTTAACTTTGGCAGGTCCCTGCTGGTCTGTTATGAAACTAGAATATCTTTTGCACATTCTGGAAGTGATTGCGATCGCAAAGCTCTATTAGCTGCTGTGGAATCGACTTTTAAAAATGAGATGTCGTAAAATTCGACAAAAAAATTTGGCGACGAAATCGAGCACATGCCTTCAAAAAAGGGCTCTCCTGGCCAAATGGTTTAACTTTGGCAGGTCCCTCGTGCTTTATCACTCTGAAAGTAGACTTCGTGGGGCAGATTCTGGAAGTGATTGCGATCGCAAAGCTCTATTAGTTGCTTTGGAATCGGCTTTTGAAAAAAATTCTGCGAAAATCGCAAAAATTTTGGGTATCGAAATCTGGCAAAAGTCTGCATAAAAGGGCTCTCCTGGCCAAATGGTTTAACTTTGGCAGGTCCCTGCTGGTCTGTTATGAAACTAGAATATCTTTTGCACATTCTGGAAGTGATTGCGATCGCAAAGCTCTATTAGCTGCTGTGGAATCGACTTTTAAAAATGAGATGTCGTAAAATTCGACAAAAAAATTTGGCGACGAAATCGAGCACATGCCTTCAAAAAAGGGCTCTCCTGGCCAAATGGTTTAACTTTGGCAGGTCCCTCGTGCTTTATC
>CAWVNO010000983.1:0-49000 GCA_963930645.1 Salticus scenicus | reverse complement strand
TTACCGGACAGTGATAAAAATTGGGAGGGGGGGGAGTCGTGTCCCGAGAAAACGGTGGGGGACTGGGCAAAATGGTTGTTATATACGGATTCAGGAGGTCATTTTACAAAAGAATCAGCAAGAATGGTATCAGGGCTCGATTTCTTTTTTCTTTTTTCTTTTTTTTTTTTTTTTTTTTGGCAGCGCAGTGTAATTTCAGAAAGTGTGAAATTTTCTTATTATTAATTAAAATACAGTAACTAAATTTTCTCTTAGTTTCTATGGCGTACACTTCTTATGAATTCATTCGTTGGAGAGAAGTATGGCATAATAGGTGTTAAGGTCATTGTGCCTAAATGCGATAACCCATAAATGCGACAAAGTTCTTCTACTGAAAATCTAAATGCTTAAATCCCAAACTTATAAATCATAATGGAACATACACATTTCAAGAATGGTTCGCGAAACTTTTCATTAAACTTTAAAAGTTTTTTTTAGTAGAATTTACTTTTGCTATAAACATTGTCATTATGGCTTTCCCCCCTCTTTTCCTAATTGCGATGAAATATTTTCAAATAGTAACTGTAATTTTATCCTTTCATCTTTCAAGGTCAAATAACCACTGTTACGTCATGTGCTTGAATACCCTTTATACCTACCAGAAGAAAAAAAAAATACTACATTTTTTTTAAAAGAGGGGTTGAAAAGTTTTATCACATTTAAGGGTCTGTTTATACCATTTTCCTAAATGCGACAACTTTTATCCCTTAAATGCGGCAATTTTTACAGTTGATATATTAAGGGAAGTTTAAGCATTTTTTCCTTTTTAACACTTTCCAACAAGGTTTAAAAGTGACTTAGGCTTGTCTGTCCCTCTGTCCGTCTGTCTGTCTGTCTGTCCGCGCTCTAATTCCTGTAGGGACACCCGAAAGTATTCCAAAGCACTGTGTTCTATGAGAGGTATTGCTGTAAACCATATTTAATACCTTAACTGTATACAAATCTTAGTGAAATTGAATTATGTTATTCAAGTTCACTATCGGATGTTTCATGTATAAAATGGAATAAATACCACCACTAGTTTGTACACAGGGACACTCGAAAGTACTCCAAAGCATTGCGTTCTATGAGAGGTATTTCTATAAACCAAATTTTAATAACTTTACTTTCCACAAAGTTTAATGAAGTTGAAATATGTTATTCATATGCACAAAAGAATGCTTTACATAGAATAGAGCATGATTAGCATTAGACTTACAGGGCCACACAAAAATATTCAGTTACATTAAGAGCTGTTCATAAAAATTTGCTATAATTTCAATTTCGTTTACATTAAGCGTTTTTAACATTGTCTAACAATTTTCATCTGTGAATATAATTTCAATTTAAGTATCTGTCTGTTCGTCTGACCGCGCTCTAGCTCCAGTAAATATTTATGTAATTTCTTGAAACTGATATATGTTATTTAAGTTCACTATCGGATGTTCCCTATTGAAAAAGGAGTTAATATCTCTACTGGTTTGTGAACAGAGGCACCCAAACCTTTTACAAAGCATTGTGTTCTATGAGAGATATTTCTATAAACCATATTTTAATACCTTTACTGTACACAAACCTCAATGAAATTGAGAAATGTCATTCAAGTTCACTATCGGATGTTTTATATATTAAATGGAGTAAATACCACCACTGGTTTGGGCACAGAGACACTTGAAAGCATACCAAAGCATTGCGTTATATGAGAAGTATTTCTATAAACCAAATTTTTATAACTTTACTTTCCACAAAGCTTAATGAAACTGAAATTTGTTATTCATATGCACAAAAGACTGCTTTCTATAGAATATAGTATGTTTAGTATTAGTTTTACAGAGCAACAAAAAAATATTCAGATACATAAAGAGCTATTAAGAAAAGTTTGCTGGAATTGCACTTTCGTTTACATTAAGCGTTTTTAACATTTTCTAACGATTTTTAAGTGTGAATATAATTTCAATTTGTGTACCTGTGTATCTGTTTGTCTGCCCATCTGTCTGTCTTTCGGCGCTCTAACTCCGGTAAATATTTATGGAATATCTTGAAACTAATATATGTTTTTCAAGTTCACTATCGGATGTAAACTATTAAAAATGGAGTGAATACCTCTACTGGTTTGTGTACAGGGGCATCGGAAAGTACTGCAAACTACTTTTTTTTTCTGTGAGAGGCATTTCTATAAACCATATTTTAATGCCGTTACTTTACACAAATCTTAATGAAATTGAAATATGTTATTCAAGTTCGCTATCGGATGTTTCGTATGTGAAATGGAGAAAATATTACCACTGTTTTGTGTACAGGGAGACTTACAAGTATTGCGTTGTATGAGAGGTATTTCTGCAAACCAAATTTTAATAACTTTACTTTGCACAAATCTTAATGAAATTGAAAAATGTTATTCATATACAAAAAGGAATGCTTTTTATAAATACAGTATGATTAGTATTAATCTTACAGGGCCACATAAAAATATTAAATTACATTATGAGCTATTAATAAAATTTGCTGTAATTGCATTTTCTTTTACAATAAGCATTTTTAACACTTTCTAACAATTTTTAAGCGCGAATATGATTTTAATTTGGTTATCTTTCTGTCCGATTGTCTGTCTTTCTATCTGGCTCTCGTTCCGAGAGTTCTTAAATATTTTCAGAATTTTGAAAAATTGATATATGTTATTAAAGTTCACTATGGAATGTTTCCTATTTAAAATGCCATTAATATGTCCTACACAACGTGTTTGTGTACAGGGAACTTCCAATGCTTTGCGTTTTAGGACAGACATTTTTATAAATCACATCTAAATAACTTTCTACTGTAAAAATCATAAATTGAAATGTATTTTAATATTCTAAAATGATGTTTTGTATAGAATATGATATGATCAACCTTCAGATTTACAGGACTACATTAAAATATTCAAATACATTAAGGGAAGCAATTATAATCTAACGGCTGGATTTTCTTTTGCATTAAGCCTTTTTAACATTCTTCAACGATGTCTGAGAGCGGTTTTAAATTGAATTAGTCAATCAGTATATTTTTCTGTGCTTCTCTCCTTTGTTTGATAATGCAGGCAAAGAATATTGAAAGTTATACGATACAACAAGCACGTACAATTGGAGAGTATTAATAACCAGTGCGTACTGCATGATTTTTCGTTCTTTTTTTAACACTTTCCAGCAAGGTTGAAAAGTGTCAATGACTTCGGTTTGTCTGTCTGTCCGCAGTCGAACTCCTGTAAATTTTCATGGAATTTCTTGAAGCTGATATATCGTATTCAAGTTCACTATCGGATGTTCCCTATTGAAAATGGAGGGAATTCCTCTTCTGATTTGTCGACAGGGAAACTCAAAATTTTCCAAAGCACTGTGTTCCATGATAGATATTTCTATAAACCGTATTTTGATACGTTTACTTTAAACAAATTTTAATGAAATTGAAATATATCATTTAAGTCCACCTCCGGATATTCCCCATTTAAACTGAAGTAAATACCATCACTGGTTTGTATACAGGGACATCCAAAAGTATTTAAAAGCATTGCGTTCTATGGAAGGTATTTCTAAGCACCAAATTTTAATGATTTTACTTTGCACAAGTCGTAAATATATATATATATATATATATATATATATATATATATATATATATTATTCATATGCACAAAAGAATGCCTTCCATAAAATACAATATTATTAGCATTATATTTACAGGGCCACACAAAAATATTCAGATACATTAAGAGGTATTGTTGGAAAATTGCTTGAATTGCATTTTCGTTTACAATAAGCGTTTTTATCACTTTCTAAATGTTTTTAACACTTTTCAATAAAGTTGAAAAGTGTTAATGACTTAGGTTTGTCTGTCTGTCCGTGCTCTATCTCCCGTAAATATTCATGGAATCAGAGTTACACATACACTACTCAGAAAAGAAGAGTTAAACACGGAGTTACACACTCTGTTATAAAAAGGCAAAGTTACACACACAATTACACACAAACTGTTAATAAAAATGCAGAGTTACACACACAATTACACACAAACTGTTAATAAAAATGCAGAGTTACACACACACTGTTAGCAAAAAATTAGCGGTACACACAGCGTTACACACATTGTCAAAAAAAAAAAAAAAAAGATTTACATACGGAGTTACACACACTGTTAATAAAAAGGCGGAATTATACACAGCAAAAAATCAGTGATACACGCAAAGTTACACACATTGTTAAAAAAAAAAAAAAAAATATATATATATATAACATTGAATTACACACACTGCTAATAAAAAGGCAGGATTATACACAGAGTTACATGCACTGTTAATAAAAAGGCGCTGTTAATAAGCGGTTACACACAGAGTTACACACACAGAGTTAATAAGAAGGCAGAGTTGCACACACACTTTTAATTACGTACAGGGTTACACACACTGTTAGTTACACATAAGTAAAATTACACACGTTGTTTGCTAAAAATCAGCGATACACACAGTGTTACACACACAATGTTAAAAAAAAAACTGTTAATAAAAAACAAAATTACACATGGAGTTACACACACTGTTAATAAGAAAGAAGAGCTACACACACACACTGTTAATTGCATACAGGGTTGCACACACAGTGACAGTTTCACATAGCGTTACGTACACTGTTAGAAAAGTTCAGCAATACACACAGAATTACACAAACACTGTTAAAAAAAAAGAAGAGTTACACACTGTTAACAAACAGCAGATTTAGATACAAAGTTCCACACACTGTTAATAAAAAGGAAGAGTTACACACACTGTTGCAGAGTTGCACATAGAGTTACACAACATTTTATCTTGAAATAGTTATGTGGTATTAAGAATTTTATAAACTATAAAAAAGAACGAAAAATCATGCATTACGCAATGCTTATTAACACTTTCCAACTGCACGTAATTGTTGTATCTTATAACTTTGAAAGTTCTGTACCTACGTTATCACACAACAAACAAACAGTAGTTCTTAAAGGTATACAGACAGACTAATTGAATTCCTAATCATTCTTAAACACTGTTTGAAAATGTTAAAAATGCTTAACACAAAAGAAACCGTCGCCCTTCGATTGTAATTCCAGCCCTTAATCTATCTGAAAATTTCAGTGTAGCCCTGTAAATTTGAAGGTTAACAAAATCATATTTTATACAAAACATTATTTTATCAAATTAACAATAAATGCCAATTTCTTTGTGATTTTACAGTTGAAAGTACAGTATGAAAGTTCTTTAAATGTAAATTATAAAAATGTATGTCCTAAAATGCAACGCATTGGCATTTTTGGCGCGTTCCTGTACATAAACATGTTGTACAGTACCTATTAATGCCCTTTTTATTTGGGAACATTCAATAGTGAATATGAACAACATATATATTTTTTTTTAAATTCAGAAAATATTTCCGGACGCTAAGTGCGGTACACGGACAGATAGACAAATGGAGATTCGGGCACATAGATACAGAAATTGAAAACACGTTAAGACTTAAACAAGAAAGAAAAATCATGCAGTACCCATTGATTAGTAATACCTTCCAACTGTACGTAATTGTTTTATCGAATAACTTTTAATATTCTTTGCCTACGTTATGAGGTTGAGACGTCAGAACGTCACCACAGTTGTTTTAATTAAGCTGGATCCAGCAAAGTAGAAAGTGGGGACGGTTAAAATCGCTTCGTCACCAGTGACTCGGCGAAAGTTGAGGTCGAGTTAGCTTTGTGTCGGCAGGGTGCTGCAATGAAAGACTTAGATTTTGAATGTTAGATAAATTGGAAGTGATTTTAAAAGGACGGATTGAAATGAAGAGGGAAGAGGATGTAGGAAGAAGTATAAAATGGCGATGGTTTTAGTAGATGGGAGTGGATGTTGGAGGATATTATAGTGGATGTTGGAGGATATTATAATGGATGTCAGAGCATATTATAGTGTGGATATTGGAGTATTATAGTGGATTCTTGAAAGTCTTACTTTGGCGAATATTGAGTAGTAGAAATTTAGAGGAGTGAGGAATAAGTCATGATGAATGTTAGTACGAGTATTTGCTAGCGCTCGTGAAAGTGAATTTCGATCTGTAGGGAATCCTCTCATCGAAAGTGAAGTCGCAGCAGTGGAGTTACGAGTGCAACTATCGCTACACCTTCAATTGCTTGCTGGGGTGAGATATTTAAGATAATCTAATTTAATTGTTGATATATATATTTTGATTGAGTAATACACTGATTGAGCTAGTTTAATTGCCAGGCCACCCTCCCCATTAATCTGCTCAAATAAACTTTAGTTATTGTTAATTCAAGTCTTGTGTTCTCTTACTTATCCATTTAGTGATCTAATTAAGTTAAGATGGAGTTTGCGTCAACGCAAACTTTACAATGTTATCACACAACAGACAGAAGGACTGAAAAATACACAGATAGACTAATTGATTTTAAAATTACTCTTAGGCATTTTGGAAAGAGTTACAAAGGCTTAACGCAAAATAAAATGCAGGCATTAAATTATAATTACAGCTTTTGATCTCTCTGAATATTTTAGTGTAGCCCTTTAAATCAGAAAGTTAATCATACCATATTCTATACAAAACATTATTTTAGAATATAAACAATACATTTCAATATTTTTATGATTTTTGCAGTAGAAAGACTTAACTTTCAAAAAATTCTGTCCTAAACCGTAATGCATTGGCATTTTTTTTTTTGTTGTTGTTGTTGTTGTTGTCCCTGTAAACAAACTAGTTGTACAGGACCTATTAATGTCGTTTTGAATGGAGAACATTCTATAGGGATAATGTTTATAAAAATAACACTCATAAAACACAATGCTTTCGAATGGTTTTGGGTGTCCCTGTACACAAACCAGAAGAGATATTCACTCCATTTTCAATATGGAACATCCGATAGTGAACATCAATAAAATATATCAGTTTCGAGAAGTTCCATAAATATTTACAGGAGTTAGAGCGCGGGCAGACAGACGGACAGACAGATGGACAGATACACAAACTAAAATCATATTCACACTTAGAAATGTTGGAAAGTGTTAAAAACGCTTAATGTAAACGAAAGTGCAATTCTAGAATTGTTTTATCAGTAGCTCTTAATATAAATGGATATTTTTGTGTCACCCTGTAAACCTAATGCTAATCATGCTATATTCTATGCAAGCATTTTTTTGTGCATATAAATAACATATTTCAATTTCCTAAAACTTCGTGGAAAGTAAAGTTATTAAAATTTGATTTATAGAAATATCTCTCATAGAACGCAATGCTTTGGAATACTTTTAACTGTCCTTGTACATAAATCGGTGGTGGTATTTCCGCCATTTTATACAAGAAACATCCAGTAGTGAACTTGAATAACATATTTCGATTTAATTGAGATATGTCTACAGTAAAACCAATAGAAATACCTCTCAAAGAACACAATGCTTTGAAATGCTTCCGGGTGTCCGTGTACACAAACCAGTATAGGTATAAACTCCATTTTAAATAGGGAACATCCGATAGTGAACTTGAATAACATATATCAATTTGAAGAAATTCCATAAATATTTATGAGATTTAGAGCTCGGACAGACAGACAAACAGGCGGACAGGCAGATACACAAAACTGAAATCATATTCACCCTTAAAAAATGTTAGAATGTGTTAAAAACGCTTAACGTAAACGAAAGTACAATTCTAGCCATTTTTTTTAAATAGCTCTTAATGTAACTGGATATTTTTGTGCCACCCTGTAAATCTAATGCTAATCATGCTATATTCTGTGCAAAGCATTCTTTTGTGCATATAAATATCATATTTAAATTTCCAAAAACTTCGTGGAAAGTAAAGTTATTAAAATTTGATTTATAGAAATATCTCTAATAGAACGCAATGCTTTGGAATGCTTTTGAGTGTCCCTGTATATAAATCGGTGGTGGTATTTCCTCCATTTTATACAGGAAACATCCAATAGGGAATTTGAATAACATATTTCAATTTCATTAAGATATGTCTACAGTAAAGGTATGAAAATATGGTTTATAGAAATATCTCTCATAGAACACAATGCTTTCGAATGCTTTTGGGTGTCCTGTGCACAAACCAGTAGAGGTATAAACTCCATTTTCAATAGGGAACGCCCGATAGTGATCTTGAATAACATATATTTCAATTTCATTAAAATATGTCTACAGTAAAGGTATGAAAATATGGTTCATAGAAATACTTCTCATAGAACCAGTGCCTGATTTAAGGCAGGGCATTCGGGGCATGTGCCCTGGGCCCTCACACTGAGGGGGCCTCCAATAAATTCCAACATACATTAAAAAAAATAACTAAAATGAAAAATTTCCAAATTTTGCTATAATGATCGTTGTTTTTTGTTTTTTCGTCAATGGATGGAGGTATTACTGCATTGTCATATAAATCGACGGTATGATCTTTCAAGGAAACTATCAGTTCCTTGAAAAATATGCAATATTTTCACTAAATGCAAATACAACTGCATACTACCGATACTGCATTCCAAACTCTTACTAAGGCTAACTAAATCCGAGGCACGCACCGCAGTGCAGATACACAGGCATGATGTACGTTAATTCAATAGGCAAGCATCGGATCTAGTTAAGTCTTACCAATAAAATGAAAGTGGAGAGAATTTTTAGACACGTGAATCAAAAATATGCGGTTTGTCTTGTCTGTTGTAATATTAAAGTAAGAGGAAAAGGGGGCCCATTGAACGTGAGTGCCCTGGGCCTCCAAGGAAGTAAATCGGTCCCTGCATAGAACACAATGCTTTGAAATACTTTCGGGTGTCCCTGTACACAAACCAGTAGAGGTATAATATTCACCCTTAAAAAACGTTAGAATGTGTTAAAAACGCTTAACGTAAACGAAAGTAAAATTCTAGCCATTTTTTTTAATAGCTGTTAATGTAACTGGATATTTTTGTGCCACCCTTGTAAATCTAATGCTAATCATGCTATATTCTGTGCAAAGCATTCTTTTGAGCATATAAATACCATATTTAAATTTCCAAAAATTTCGTGGAAAGTAAAGTTATTAAAATTTGATTTATAGAAATATCTCTAATAGAACGCAATGCTTTGGAATACTTTTGAGTGTCCCTGTATATAAATCGGTGGTGGTATTTCCTCCATTTTATATAGAAATCATCCTATAGTAAACTTTAATAACATATTTCAATTTCATTAAGATATGTCTACAGTAAAGTTAAGAAAATATGGTTTGTAGAAATACCTCTCATAGAACACAATGCTTTGAAATATTTTCGGGTGTCCTGTACACAAACTAGTAGAGGTATGAACTCCATTTTCAATGGGGAACTCCCAATAGTAATCTTGAATAACATATATCAGTTTCAAGAAATTCCATAAATATTTACGGGAGTTAGAGCGCGGACAGACAGACGGACGGACAGACAGACAGACAGACGGACAGACAGACAGACAAACCGAAGTCATAAACACTTTTTAACCTTATTGGAAAGTGTTAATAACAGTTTTCAACCTTCTTTGGAAAGTGTTAATAACATTAAAGTAGCTCCCATGCATTAAATGCATTATCGCATTTAGGGAGTTTGAACATGGTATTTAGGATATAGTACCTTAAATGCGACAAAAATTTCCTAAATGCGACGCTGGTATATATTTTCATAAATTACTGATATTTTTTTAATTTCTTGAAAAAAAAATGACACAAAACACTAGTTTAGAACTATGAGTTTAATATTCAACCATTTTTTCTTTCTTTCCATAATTATTTGTTTACTAAAGTGTCATAAGTTTCCTAAATGCGATAAACTTACCAAAAATCACGTCGCATTTAGGCACAATGACCTTATATTATTTTTCTGTAACTGTGAAAATCTCACAGTAAAATTTTATTCAACTTCTTTCTATCCAGTTTTGCTCAAATTTTACACATTGGTATTAAATCAAAGGCTGTACAACACAGTCCTATACCATCAGAGGCAGATTTCTGAATATTTTGTAATATCCTGGGAACTCTTCTATGCATCAGATCTGCGATGATTTGTCAATATAGGTCTACAAAAAGAAATTTCGAATTTGGGAAAATAATTAATTTTTTCATAAAAGTAATAGTTTACAGTTATTTGTAATTTTAAAGTGGGTAATTGCAGATATACCTCTTTTAATTGTGTATTACATCATACCATGATAATTTATATAGGCGTTATAATTTCTTCCTTACTTACAAAAAGTAACCTTTCTTATTTTACCATGTTTTTATTAACTTTGATTCTTGTTTGTGGATTTGTCCAGTGCAAATCTTGCAATCGATTTTTAACTAACTTCCCGACTAGCTAGACATTTGAAACTTTCAGAGTAGTTCAGAACACGGTGATAATGCATTTTTTAAATTCTTTTAGCCAACTGTTTCGGGTCCCGCTGCCTTCGGCAGTGTTTATTATATGATTCAACAATCAAGTAAATTCTCGAGTAAGTAGATATTTGAAACTTTCAGAATAGCTCAGAACACGGTGATAATGCATGTTTTAAATACTTTTTGCCAATTATTTCGGGCCCGCGCTGCCTTCGGTAGCGTTTGTAAGATTCATCGGTCATGTAAACTCGCAACTAGCTAGACATTTGAAACTTTCAGAATGTCTCAGAACACGGTGATAATGCATTTTTTAAATACTTTTTGCCAATTGTTTTGGGTTTCCGATGCCTTCGCCAGCGTTAAATACGTGTTGCATCGATCATGTAACTTCCCGACTACGAGGGTTGCTATTTATATTTCTGGCCTTGGCAACAGTAAGTGTTGCTAGGCGACCGCAGACGATTTTAATCGAAAGTTTGATATTTTTAAACGTAAATTCAGCAGACGATTTACCATTATAGCTTTATTTGTGTTGTTGACAGTAAATTGAAAAGTTCTTCTCTTTCAAAAAATGGAATTGAATCGTGAAAATTTTCGTGCGATTATTTTTCATAACTTTCGACGTGGATTGTCAAGACAAGAGTGCTTCGATGAACTTAATTCTTTATACAGCGATAAAGCGCCATCCTACAGCACTGTAAAAAATTGGTATAACGAATTTAATCGTGGTCGATGTTCGATCCAGGACGAATCCCGTGCAGGTCGTCCAAAATCCGTTGTTGTGCCAGAAAAGATCGATGCTGTGCGTGAACTGATAAAGCAAGATCGTCATGTGACATACCGTGAGATTGAGGCGTCTTTGGACATTAGTATGACTAGCATCAATAAAATATTGCATGAACATTTGAGCGTAAAAAAAATTTGTTCGCGTTGGATCCCGCATAATCTGACAAACGCTCAAAAAAAGGCTCGTGTCTATTGGTGCAAGGAAATGTTGGAAAAATACGTTCAAGGTACATCAAAGGCTGTGTATAACATCTACACAGGTGACGAATCATGGATCTATGCATATGAGCCGGAAACAAAACAGCAATCAACTGTATGGGTCTTCCAAGGCGAGGCAAAACCAACAAAAGTTGTTCGAGGAAGAAGCACATCGAAACAAATGATTGCCTGTTTCTTCGGCATTAACGGTCATGTGGCAACAGTGGCGTTAGAGCAATGCAGGACGGTCAATTCTGAATGGTACACGACCATTTGTTTGCCAGAAGTCATCGGAGAAATTCGAAAAAAGCAGAAGAACAGGCGAATCATTCTTCATTATGACAATGCGAGCTCTCACACATCGACTCAAACAAATGCATTTCTGACTGAGCGAAAGATCGAACTGATGGGTCATCCGCCGTACATCCCTGATTTGGCACCCAATGACTTCTTCTTATTCCCACACATCAAAAATAAATTACGTGGGTAACGATTTTCGACCCCCGAAGAAGCGGTTGATGCATTCAAAACGCATGTTTTGGAGTTACCTCAATCGGACTGGAAAAAGTGCTTTGAAAATTGGTTCAAACGCATGCAAAAGTGTATTGATCATCATGGAGAATATTTTGAAAAACAATAAAACCAATTTCGATCCTACATATTTGTTTTTTCATTATTAGGCCAGAAATATAAATAGCAACCCTCGTAGCTAGACATCTGAAACTTTCAGAATAGCCCAGAACACGGTGACAATGCATTTTTTAAATATTTTTAGCCAATTGTTTCGGGTTCCTGTTGCTTTCGGTAGAGTTTATATGATTCAACAGAAAATTTAAAAACATAGAATATAAAAAATTCTTTCAACTTGAAATTATGTATATTTATGTTGAAGTAAAGGAAATGTTGTGGTAGACACTAGAAATATACAGTATACTATAATTTTTATGAATTATTGTTTATTGTGGAACATAAAAAATAGTTTCATTTGACAAAGAATTTGAAAATAAATCATTCTGAAGTATGTTTGAGCTGTGCATACAATTGAACAGGCTAGGCAAGTCTAGGCTTGAAATATCTACGACATGAGGATTCCGGACCGAGTTTTATCTCTTGTTATCAATCCCGATAAATAAAAAGCTAGAACACATGTCTTTAATTTTCATTTTACTTTCCACTAGAAAACACACTTATTTTTATAAAATATTGTCGATGTTTGTAAAATATTGTTTTGTGTTAATTATATATATATCATAAGTAAAAATAAATTGCTGCATCTTTTCGTTTTAATCATCTTGAAAGATTAGGATTGAATTGTAAAGAATGCTTTAGTTCCCATTTCTTCGTTTGCTCCATGTATGCGATTTTGAAATAAATTTATTTATTTATTATTATTTTTAGTGCTAGATGCCTATTTCAGTCGGTACAGTTGTCGAATTTTTATAATACACTCTTAATTAGTGCTAGAGGCCCATTTCAGTCGGTTTATTAAATGGGGATTTATTGAATGAAGTCCCCCCAAGGCACAACTTTGACATGAGTCCCCCCCAAGGTACCCCTATTTCAGTCGGTACAGCGTTGTCGAATTTTTATACGTCACTCTTAATAGTGCTAAGGGCCTATTTCAGTCGGTTTATTGAATGGGGATTTATTGAATGAAGTCCCCCCCAAGGCACAACTTTGACATGAGTCCCCCCCAAGGTACCCCTATTTCAGTCGGTACAGCGTTGTCGATTTTATACGTCACTCTTAATAGTGCTAAGGGCCTATTTCAGTCGGTTTATTGAATGGGGATTTATTGAATGAAGTCCCCCCAAGGCCCAACTTTGACATGAGTCCCCCCCAAGGTACCCCTATTTCAGTCGGTACAGCGTTGTCGAATTTTTATAATACACTCTTAATAGTGCTAAGGGCCTATTTCAGTCAGTTTATTGAATGGGGATTTATTGAATGAAGTCCCCCCAAGGCACAACTTTGACATGAGTCCCCCCCCAGGCCCAACTTTGACATGAGTCCCCCCCCAAGGTACCCCTATTTCAGTCGGTACAGCGTTGTCGAATTTTTATAATACACTCTTAATAGTGCTAAGGGCCTATTTCAGTCGGTTTATTGAATGGGGATTTATTGAATGAAGTCCCCCCAAGGCACAACTTTGACATGAGTCCCCCCCCCAGGCCCAACTTTGACATGAGTCCCCCCAAGGTACAACTTTGACATGAGTCCCCCGCCAGGCCCAACTTTGACCCCCCCCCCCCAAGGCCCAACTTTGACATGAGTCCCCCCCAAGGTACAACTTTGACGTGAGACCCCCTCCCAAGGCACACCTTTGACATGAGTCCCCCCCCAAGGCACACCCCCCCCTCATTGGGAAAAAGAGAAAAAACGTTGTTTTGCGGCTATAAGAGAGTTTGGACTTCCAACGTTATTTGTTACAGTATCTGCAGCTGAAACACATTGGTTTGATTTAATGAAAACTTTATCATGGAATTTAGATTGTCACGAATTAACTAAAGAAGAATGTGTCGATATTAACAAGTTTAGCAGTAGGCCTCTGGCACTAAATTAAAATCTGTCAATGTCAGATTTTCATGTTTTAAATAATGAAATAATGTCGTGTCTGTATAATTATTTTTTTAATTCACTTCTTCTTTTATATATTAATTTCCACCGTCTTTTTGTCATGGGGATTAGGGTTAGGCATTGGTTTAGACAACACTTAGCATTATACACTATAATTCTGTCTGCATGTTCAGTTCCTTTAGCATGCTTTCGTTGGGTGGAATGTGCTTTACGATGCTTCGCGTCTTGTTTCCGATCGCGAATAAAGATGCCAACCTTCGTAACTTCGATGTTCATGCGTCGCTGAACGATCGATGTTTGAAATGTGGTAACCTCGCCATGATATTTTGAAGCTGTGTGATTTTCGCGTAACTGATTGTTGCCAAATGAAATTTCGTATGTTTTAAAGATTCATGGAGTTTGCGGGTGACGTTTTTATGTACGCGTTTCTGATCGATGCGAAACGAATTTCGTGCGTTTAAAAGATTCATGCAGAATACGGGTGAGGTATCCAGTGATGTTTTTTTTTTTTTTGTTTTTTTTTTTGTTTACATGTACGCGGAACGTACAGACGTGCACATTAGTGATCGCTGTAAAAGGAAATTTTCTTGCGTTTCAAATATTCATGCAGAATGCGGATGGTTATCCAGTGATGTTTTTTTTTTTTTTTTTTTTTTCATGTATGCGGAGCGTACAGACGTGCATATTAGTGATTACTGTAAAACGAAATTTCGTCCGTTTTAAAGATTCATGTAGAATACAGTTGGAGTATCCAGTGATTTTTTTTTTTTTCCATGTACGCGGAGCGTACCGACGTGCATATTAGTGGTCGCTGTAAAATGAAATTTCGTGCGTTTTAAAGATTCATTTAGAATGCGGGTGGTTTATCCTGTGATGTTTTTTCTTGGTTTCCATGTACGCAGAGCGTACAGACGTGCATATTAGTGATGGCTGTAAAGCTTAATTTCGTGCGTTTTAAAGATTAATGCAGAATGCGGGTGGGTGGGTTATCCATTGATTTTTTTTTTTTCATGTACGCGAGTAGTGTAAAAAGGGGGTTCTGCAACACGGTGGTGGAGCCGGTGGAGCTTGTGGAGCCAGGAGCTAGCGTATTCATGATTCCGCACCTCCACCTGGCTCCTCAAGTTCCTCCGCGCCACCACCGTGTTGCAGAACATCCCCATTTTTGTACCATTTAGTCATCATCTTTCATGAGGGTTCTGTTGTCATTTGAAGATTTTAAAGTATTTAAATGTTGCTATCGAGAGAGTGTAAATTATTTTTGCGATGAGTCATCATCTTGAAGGATGGTTCTGTTGCCTTCCGGCGATTATAAAGTATTTAAACTTTTTTCACGTTTGAAAATGAATTTCGAGGACTTAGATTTATTTACACAATTTTTTGGACTTAGCATTTTTCGCGATGGAAAATATATTTCAGGGAATGAATAGGTTGGGTTGATTGAAAGAAAGAGGACTGAAGTTAATTAAAATAAATAACAATTAATGAATATTTCGAGGTAATTGAAAGATTGTCACTTAAACTTTTAGTAAATTTCGGGACTTAGGTTTATTTCCACAATTTCGGTGACTTAGCATTTTTAGATATTGAAACTGCATTTCGTTAAGATAATAAATAATTCAAATAAGGGTTCAGAGTTTAAACTTTTAGTGATGTATTGGAAGATTAGAAATTTATATTAGGAAATTTTTACAGAATTAATAGAAACAAGATGATTCTAATAATGCATTCTAATTGGTCAATGAGTACACTTATTATTTTAGAACTTTAAATTTGGGAAATTAGAAATTTTTACAGAATTAAATAGAAATTTTCTTATTTCGAGGATAACCGTCATCGGTGGTTTAACACACAGATTTAAAAACAAAACAATAATAAATAATTTAAAACACATACTTTTCAATAATGAATGTCATGCAATTATATTTACAATTAATTATTTTTAAACAAAAATGTCACTCATGCTGCATTCTGATTGGTTGAATCCACGTGATAAAGTACTGCATTCAAGTAACTTTTTAGAATTATGCAAAACCTTTAATAAAATTTTATGAATATTTTCGGGTCTTGGCACTTTTGGAGATGAAAAATATATTTCAGGGGGCTTAGAAATTTTGACAGAATTAAAAATCAGGGGGGATTACATAGGATTTAAAAGTTATAACATACCTATAATGAAGGGTTGATTAACATTTTTAACATACATTAAGGTTAGTAGATGAGTATCATTCAATCAAGTAATTCATTTAAAACAAAAATATACAGGATTGTATAGTGAACACTTCAACAAAGGGTTTGTAGATTTTAATTATAAAGTCAACGATATGTGCTTCGAAAACACTTCATCAGCGAGTCGTATTAATCCTGGACGATAGGACCCATGCCCCAGCCCGCCCGGTTCCCGCTGTTCAGTGTATTTTTCTAGTCAATTTTGTCCCCTTATTACTTCCGGTGTGATCCGTTTTTTTTTTTTTAACACACTTGACATATTGAGTTTTTTTGCTTTTCTTCCCATGCTATTCCTATGGGGTTTTTAGCCTTTTCCCCCCTCTTTTTCTACATTCTAAAGTGGCGGTGGGACCACCGCCACTTTAGAATGGAGAAAAAGAGAGGAAAAAAGGCTAAAAACCCCATAGAAATAGCATGGTAAGAAAAGCAAAAAAACTCACAATGTCAAGTCATGGATTATGGTTTATTTTTCTCATTTTTAACACTTTTTTTTTTTAAGTTTAATTTTTATTTTCAAAAATAAATTCTACTATAAAGTAATGCACTTATCTTAAGGAACTCTTTTAATTAATATTTTCACATAAATTATGTTTCAATGCCATAATTTATGTGAACATTTGTAGTAATCAAAGTTTTATAATTAAAGTCTTACAAGGAGAGGTCACGACATGGAGAATTCAAATCGGGAAGAAATTGCACAGGATTGTAGTATACTATGAGGGTAATAACATATTAAAGCAGTAGGACCCACTATCCACAAAATTTCGAGAAAAAAGCATTTAAAGTTTCAGTAATCTTTAAATACAAGTTATTTCGCAAGCGAGTAAGCGCCTCAGTGGTGTGATCCTAAAGCGCGAGTCTTCCAACCAGACGACTTGGGTTCGAGGCTACCTACTTTTACGAGGCTATTACTTTTTTTTTTTTTTTTTTCCATGTGTAACCAGCTAACCGCGCTTAAGAGACAATTAAAATATCTAGACCCAACATTACACCCGCAACAAAAACTAAAGATTAAAGAACTCTCGGCCCAGTTCAAAAAACAGGTAAATACTGCTAAAACTTGCGCATGGAGAAAGTTCTGCTCCACACAAACCAATAAATTTGGCACCGCTCAAAAATTCTTCACCAATAAATATTTTACCCCAACAGAGCTGAAACTTCAACGACCTCCAGCTCGATCCTCTAAACGTAATAACCTAGAATATATCACGAGCATTCTTTTTCCATCTAGTAAATACCCTAATTTCAATCCTCCTCCCTTCTCAGCTCCCTCGGATGACCCTTTCACGGAGCCTGAGGTTAGGGCTACTCTGCACAGTTTCAATGTTAAGAAAGCGCCAGGTCCAGATCATATAGATTTTAAAATACTTAGACATACATTCTACACAATTCCCCAAATCATTACTGACTGGACAAACCTCTGTCTTAAATTCCAATATTTTCCAATAATTCTACGAAAAGGAGAGGTGGTGTACTTTCTGAAGCAGGGGAAGCTCCCCTCTGAGCCAACTTCATATAGACCAATCTGTCTTTTGCCCACTCTAGGAAAACTACTCGAAAAACTCATTGTTACTAGATTAAATTACTTTTTAGAAACCAATAATTTACTGCATACACACCAATATGGGTTCAGAGAGGGTAGATCGTGCGAAATGCTTTTGGAACAAATCCGGAGCTCCTGCGCCCTCAACGCAAGTGCTAAAGAATACACCACTCTCATCTCCCTCGATATTAAAGGTGCTTTCGATAACATAGAGTGGCCCCACATTCTCAATACTCTACGCGATCTCAACTGCCCGGGCAATATAGCGGGAATCATTGCTTCCTACCTTTCCAATAGAAAAATTTTAATTAATTGGGGTAACGGCTACTCAGAAAGATCTCAATCAAAAGGCTGCCCTCAGGGATCATGCCTAGGACCAACTCTTTGGAACCTCTTAGCAAACAAAATCCTGCTGCGCATGAACTCTGGGGGTTTCAAAACTTACGCATACGCAGATGATTTCTCGTTACTTCTCTCGGGCAGAATTAGAAAAGATCTGGAGGTTCAGGCCCAGGAGGCTCTCTCTCTTTTCAATAATCTTCTAAAACAACTAGATCTATCTCTCTCCCCAGGTAAAACACAGGCCTTAACATTCTCTCACCCAAGACAATTGAAAAGAATGCCTGTGATGAGAATTGACGGCGTCAGTGTCAGACATGTTCCTCATATCAAGGTCCTTGGCATCACGGTCGACAGGGGTCTCAAATGGCTAGCCCACATTAAAGAACTTAAATTGAAAACTCTCACACACTATCACAATGCAGCTAAAATGGTTGGAAGGAGGTGGGGAATCTCCACCTCCTTTCTTAAAATATGGTACTCAACAATAATAGAAAAAATATTAACTTACGGGGCTGGCATTTGGGGGGGTAACCTGTCGGTTGCTGCTCAGACAAACTTAAACTCAATCCAGAGGAACTTCCTCCTCCAGTTATCAAGAGGATATAGAACAATCTCCACTGACGCCCTCACTGCTGTTACTGGCATTCCCCACGTCCATCTTCAGCTTCAACAGACGTACTTAAAAACAAACATTCTTCAATTAAAAAATATTTCTTTGGCAAAAACCCTTTTTCCAAACACAGAAATACAACCCACAGTCAATAGTTGGAATATTCATCCCGGCAAAGATGTTGCTTCACAAATAGTAAATTGTAACAAAAATAGCTTTTCTCCTTCTGCTCCTGTGGCTATCTACACTGATGGCTCCAAAACGGACCACGGTGTGGGTGCGGCCTTTTGTGTGATGACCGATGGTTCGGTTGTCCATCAGTGGGCGGGCAGACTGGCCAACTATAACTCTGTTTTCCAAGCGGAATTATTCGCGATCCAAATGGCCATAGACTGGGTTATGACTAATATTAATAACTATCCCTCCCATAATATTTTCAGTGACAGTCTGTCAGGTCTTCTAGCCATTGCTCGCCACAGGAGTAAACATCCACAGGTTATCTCAATTAAATCAAAACTTATTAATCTGGCTAAACATCTTTCCCTGGCACATGTTTCTGCCCACAGGGGAGTTCTCGGCAATGAACTTGCTGATTCACTGGCCAAGGCAGCCACCGAAAACAACTCAATAGATTTTTCACTCCCTGCCCCTCCCTCATACGTTAAACAAGTATTAAAACAACAATTACTTAGAGATTAACAGAAACTGTGGGATACTTCTCCAAAGGGAAGATACACCTTTAATCTCATCCCACTCGTAAACTTAAATTCTTGGTGTCTTTCCCCCCCCCCGTGACTGCTTTTCTGACAGGTCATGGCCCATTTCCATCCTATTTATTCAGATTTCATTGCCGACGCTCTCCTCTGTGTCCTTGCGGGGAGGAGGGAACTCCTAATCACTATTATTACTACTGTAGTTTAACTTCTGCCTTTCACTTAAGAAATCCCACTCCCAGGCCAGCCGATTGGCTGTTTAATATCCTCAATAGAAAAAGCCTGCTTTCTAAACTAAATAATATATTTGAATTCCTTATGAATATGACTAATCTCACAGATTAATCTCACATCTGCTTGCTCTTGCTTTAAGCCACTTGCTCTGCTTGCTCTGCCTTGCTCTACTTGCTTGTCACGTCACTTTTCCACCAGCATAGAACATGCCGCTCCTTGTCGTGTGGGAGACCTGTCTCTAGCGGCTTTTGTAATTTTTTTTTTTTTTTTTCACTTTTCCACCAGCATAGAACATGCCGCTCCTTGTCGTGTGGGAGACCTGTCTCTAGCGGCTTTTGTAATTTTTTTTTTTTTTTTTTTTTTTTAGAGTTTAAATAAACTCCGGAAGAGGGGCCTAGCATAGCTGGAATCGCTCGACACTGCTCCTAGAGCGGTGAGCGGCACCTCTTCCCTGTTAATCTTTTTTATTTTTTTATGTAATCTTAACTTTTTATTTATTTTACTTTATTTTACAATTCAATTCAAAATTTGAAATTTTAATAAAAAATTATTTAATTTTCTTGAGTATAAAATAACTTTTTCTATTTTTAATATTTATAACTTAAAAATACAATAAATTTCTATAACTTAAAAAATAAAGTTTAGTTTTACAAAACCCTAAATAAGAAACATAAAAAAAACAGACAAATATTTAAATAATTAAAAAATAAGCGAGCTGTAAACAAAGTGTAAAATAGTTAGCATGTGTGCTTAAACCTTGGTTTGAGCTTCCTGATTTGGTTTGAATGTGTATAAATTACGTAAACGCTTCTAGCTAGTTAATAATAAAGAGCAGGACTTAAAAAATTAAAGAAGAAAGAAAACGGTAGTTCCGTAGGTAGCTTCGAACCCAGATCGTCTGAACGGAAGACTTGCGCTTTACTATTACGCCACTGGGGCGCTGACTGGCTTGCGAAACAACTTGTATTTAAGGATTACTGAAACTTCGAACACTTTTTTCACCAAATTTTGTGAATAGTGGGTCCTACTGCTATAATATATTGTTACCTTCATAGTATACTACAATCCTGCGCAATTTCTTCCTGATCTGAATTTTCCATGTTGTGACCTCTCCTTGTTAGTAGGAATTTATATATCTATCTGCAGCAAAGTAAAATTTGTCTATGATCCTGGACTGACGCCAGGGTTGGCACAGTTTAAACCAGTGATTCTCAAGCGTTTTAGAGCTGACGCCCCCTTAAGAAGTGAAAAATATAACACATGCGAAATTTTAAATATTTAGTTTGAATACTAAAACATGCTTATATCGCCCCCCCCCCTACTGCACAAAGCAAGTTCACCGCCCCCTCAGCAGCTTCCAGCACTCCCTGGGGGTGGTAACGCCTCCCGTTGAGAACCTATGGTTTAAACCAACTGGTATTTCTTGATTTTTTTTCCTTTCCAAAAAATTCAAAATTTTTATTCTATTATTCCTTTTATAATTGAAATTTATAGATTATTTTTATGTAAATGACTTTTACTTTTAAATCAGTTTATTTCAATTGTAATTTTTCTCAGAGAAGGTTTTAGTTATATGTTTTATTGTGTGATTCGCTGGTTTTATTAAATTTATTATATATGGGGGGGAGGGGGGATATCTAGAAATTATAGATTATATTAAATTTAATAAATTTAGCAAATTTACATTAATTATCTTATAAAATCATAAATGAAAGAATCTAAGGCTAGATGTAGTGAAAAGTAAAATAAATAATGGGAAGCACATTTATTTTGTACTAGATATAAAGTAAAAATTATATGAATTATTTTATTACAATGTAACAGCACTAGAATTAAGGAAATGACATTTTAATATCCAAGTATTGAAAAATGTTGAAATAATTCTAATTGCAAAAGATTATAAATCCGATGAAGAGTGTTTTCTTAAAATAGAAAATTTAGTTTCAAAAAAAGCTATAAAACTTCTAATTTTATTTATATTAAATGCAAATTCTACTCAATATGCAATTTTCAAATGGATTGCA
Organism: Salticus scenicus; assembly: GCA_963930645.1. NCBI lineage: Eukaryota > Metazoa > Arthropoda > Arachnida > Araneae > Salticidae > Salticus > Salticus scenicus. The sequence continues at coordinate 27,347 of CAWVNO010000983.1, read as the reverse complement.
ATATTCCATTACATAATTTTACCGCAAGAATGAGATCGACAAAAGTGTAAAAATAAATAAATAAATATAAACTTTATGAAAAAGATAAACATTAAAGCAAAATATAAGAATTCAGGCAGCAAAAGCTTGTGCTACAGAAATAAATTATTTGATTGTTTTATTTTCAAACATAACTAGTATGTTGTGGCCACCACAAGACTTTCTTCTATATTTTCCTATATACATATTCAATCAGTAACAATATTAAAAAAAAAAAAAAAAAAAAAAATTACGATTTTTTTCTATTTTTTTTTTTTTTTTTTGGTAAAAGTAATACATATTCAAACAGTAACAATATTAAAAAAAAAAAAAAAAAAAAAAAAAAAAAAAAAGATTTTTTTTTTTTTTTTTTTTTTGTTAAAAGTAAAAAAAATCGATAACTTTGTTTTAAATTATCACAGATTTATAGTTCAACCATTCGTTTAAAAGGTATTGACGAGATCTTTCGAAAGATACCCATCTTGAAAATTTACCCCCCCCCGGGGGGTACTTTCCCCCCAGGGGGGGGAACCGGTGCCCCCACATGCACAAAATTTTTTTCGTAGTTAACTACTACTATTATCAATAATTCATATTAATTTTACAATCACAAGTTTAAAATAACACTCATTATGTACATTTATACGAAATTTTGTCCTATGCTGCCATGTTAAAAGTTTACATAAAATGCGATCACAGCGCCATCTGCTGAGCGATTGATCCCAAAATCTAATCAGACCCTTTCCATGTCAGGGTCCAACTATACACCAAGTTTGGTTCTATTTCATTCATCGGTTCGTGAGATACGGCGTAACATACGAAATTTTGCGATCACAGCGCCACCTGCTGGACGATTGATCCCCAAATCTAATCAGCACCATGCCCCGTCAGGTTCCAACTATATACCAAGTTTGGTTGAATTTCATTCATTGGTTCGTGAGATACGGTGAAAAATACGAAAATTTGTCCTATACTGCCATGTTAAAAATTTACATAATATGCGATCACAGCGCCACCTGAAGGGCTATTGATCCCCAAATCTAATCAGCACAATGCCCCGCCAGGGTCCAACTATATACCAAGTTTGGTTGAATTTGATTCATTGGTTCGTGAGATACGGTGAAAACACTAAACCACAGACAGACAGACAGACACACAGACAGACATTTTTTAAAAACTATCAATTCGTGTTCAGAACATCCCAAAACGTGTAGATCCGTCAAAAAACGGAGGTCGAAAATTTTCGCGAATCCAATACTTTCTCTATATTACATATAGAAGAAAGTAAAAACAAATAAATGTTTTATTAACATGACTGTGTGAAAACGTTTTTAATTAGATGAGACATAAGAGAATATTATGTCTGAAAGTACAAACTTTGTTTCTTGTATCCATTGTTACAGAAAGAAAATCAACTTACAAAAAACGCTGAAAAATCTCATCCCTATTTATTATCAATAATTTAAATCATATTTAGATGAAGTAATAATTGATATTGGAATATTAATTACTTTTTAAAGTGACAATTTTATTTACAAATATGTATAATGTGAGTGGGAAACACATACTAATAAAAATCTGGTTTAAACAAAAAATAAATTAAAAAAAAAAAACTTGTTTTTACCAACCTTGACAGATGCCCAAATCTGGTATAACAAGAAGTTATTGATGAGGACTGGAAATTTTTCAATGCCAAAAATGCATTTTTTTTTTTTTTTTTAAGTAAATTATTTACACAACATATTTAAGCATATCTTTCATTTGTCACAATACGGTTAATAGTTATTTATAGTAATGTCAAAATATGTTTTGAGCAAATTGTTCGAGAAGGAGAAAATTAATATAATACAAGAAATCTATAGTTGTTAATCAGAATTTTGAATGTTCCTTCAACAACAACTTTCTATGATTACAGTTATAAAGCATTTGCAACATCAATATATATATAAAGAGGAATATATCGACAAATTAATGCACTGCTATCCCACTGAGCTTGTATCTGTGTTTTAAAATATTCATTTGATAAATGATGATACAGCAATCTTTTCCTAACTCAGGTAGTAATTTTGATTTAGGTAACCTCATGAACTCTAGTTCTGAGAAAGACTCTGAAAGTTCATGGTCATAATCTTTATCTAACACCCAGTTTATACATATAATAATAAAAGCCTTTAATAAGCCCACAAAATTGGTATTATTAAAAATCTTAGAGAAAAACCTCATATAAAATTTCAACTTTATTTTCAAAAAACTTTTTAAAACTAATTTCTAATGAGAATATACAATCGGCAACAAAAGTATCCAAGCACTAGCCAATAATTCTGCTAGTGCTTGGATACTTTTGCTGCCGACTGATCCCAGTGGCATAAAGTTTTGTAGCTGTCTGCGACAGGCTTTTAAAATTCCGTAATCTGCCTGCAAAATTTATGTGTAATCATGGGTGAAAATGGCCTACACTACCAGAGAGCGTCTAAGACGCCATACATCGGTAGTGCATGGCCGCAGGCAAAAAATGCCCGTAAATTGCAGACAATTTTTTATGACTGCACACAAAGACTGTCCGAAAGTTGGGAGCAATTTTTTTTTATTAGTACAGACAAAGTGTACGAATGTTGCGGACTAATTTTTTTTTATTAGTGCAGACAATAACTGTCTCCAAGCCGTTTTTCTGTGTCCGCGACTATGTCGCCATGTTTCTGCCACTGGGGTATAGATATATGCTTTTTATACAAGCAAAAGGAAATATTATTAATTGCGTAAATGAATAGAGCTTGAGTTTGAATAAAATTTGGTGAAGTCTAATAGATCGAATGAATGCCATCATAATTTGTGACTGGAAGTCTGGAGAACCATTTGGAAGAATTCGGTATTTCTTCATTTGTTTAAAATATCTAAAATTGAGTAATACTTGAAAACACTTATATTGGATGTCACATTTAAATTTTTAAAAAAATTAATAATAAAATAGAATCCAACACTTCTCAAAACTTCCAGATTCATTTCTTTGAATAGAGGATTACATGCATTATCCAATACTAACACTATTATTATTTTGTGTTCAAAAGTTATGCCTAAAAAAATTAAAAATCAACAAAATTTTGATGAAATGCACACAACCTTACATGGTCTGAGAAATGCTTTGCCAATCGAGTTTGCTCTGCCAATGGCAGTCAAATCCCATGTTATTGGAGAAATTTGTTATGAGAATTACTCATTATCTAATGATTTTTTTTCCAATTCTGCATTTACATTTAGAAAATTCATAAACTTCAAATTTGTTCTTGTTTTTCAAAATCAGTTTTTGATTTAATTTTTAATGTAACTTCATTTTGTATTTATGAAGTGCAAAAAAAGCATTTTGTTCATTTTTTTCCCTGCTTTATAGCTTAATGAAGTATTAAATATTAAAGAAATAAATTTTGAGAAAAGCAAAAACAAATTTAATTATTCTGCATTTTTTAGCTCAAAAAGGGGGAGCCTTCGCTTTATGGAGGATCAAAATTGTGATGGCAAGTCTTCGGACCACCCTTAGGGGCGAGTCCCAAACTGTCGCCAATTGCTGTTAGCATAGCACTAGTGCAACATAAAACCCAATCGACCTCTGGATTTTTTAATTATGAAAATAAAATTAAAAATAAATAAAAAATCATTGAGCCATTTTCATAGCAATTTTTTCAATATAATTAAAGGGGATTCACCTGCTGTTAATACTATGTGGAGAGTCTCCGAGAGCTATCGGATGCACACAGACACCTTATTTATATTGATTACTCAACTATTATTCATGCATAACAGCAGAAAAACTCCTCTACAGGCATATTTTATGCATTAAAATATAAAAATAAAATACCTTAAAATTTAACCATCAGTATTTTCATGCTTTGTATTTTTAGGTTAAATTTAGTGTATTTTATTGTTTGTGTCTGAAAAAGTTTATATTCTTTCTTCAATTCAATGTTTTTTTTTTTTTTTTTTTTTTTTAAATCAATAAATATCTTCTTTTACAATAGATAAAAAGTTTGCAGAATTAAAATTATTCTGATGAGTAAAACTGTAAACATTTGAATCATTAATAAAATTTCTCAAATTCAAGTATGGTCTTAAAAACCCATAACGGGGTTCGCACTAGAAAAAAATATTGAGGAGTGAGATTCTCAAACTCTAATTAAAAAAAAAAAAAAAAAAATTAAGCAGAACTTTTAAATTTATGTGAGAATTATGTAATTTACATTTTGCAAATTTCTTTTTAGAAAATTACAAATGCTAATTTAAAAAAAAAAAAAAAAATCAAGTAAATGTTAAAATTAGAAATTAATTTATTTTCATTTCCCTTTTGTGGCTAAGGACAGATACTTCTTCAATATTCATAATCTAAATTTTCTTCAAAAAATATAGAAGGAATTGTTCAAGTTATTACTTAATCTGTTTAAATATTTATTTTCAATTTGATTTTGAGTACTGAAAGAGTGCTTGACAGAAGTGCAGTAACTGGAATAAACTAAATTTAATATATAATTATTGCAATTTTTAGCCTTCACACTTCGTAGTTGTTTCTTGATAAAATAATCAATTCATAAACTCTCTTAACAAACATTTACAATTAAGAAGTATTTTGAAATAATTACATAATATCCCCCCCCCCCTTTTTTTTTTTTTTTACTTTAATCAAGAAATTCAAAAGAAGTTAAAACTAGTATGTTGTGGCCACCACGAGACTTTCTTCTATCTTTTCCTATACAAATTCACTCAGTAACAAAAAAAAAAAAAAAAAAAAAAAGTATAGAATTAAAGGGAGAGGAAAAAAAAAAAAAAAAAAAAAAAAAAGTGGGACTTTATCAAATTTTCACATTTTACCCAAAATTTTGTCAAAGTCCCACTTTTTTTTTTTTCTCTCCCCTTAATTCTATCAAACTCCCACGGTTTCCGTGTTCTGACAAACTTAAACAAATTTTTGCATTTTTTCCCCAATTTTGTCAAAGTCCCACGGTTTCCGTGTTTTGACAAACTTAGAATAATTTTCACATTTTACCCAAAATTTTGTCAAAGTTTGTCAAAACACGGAAACCGTGGGACTTTGACAAAATTAGGGGGAAAATGCAAAAATATGTTAAAGTTTATCAAGACACGGAAACCGTAGGACTTTGACAAAATTAAGGGGAGAAAAAAAAAAAATTCTAAGTTTTTTTTTCGTAAAAAGTAAAAAAAATCGATAACTTTGTTTTAAATTATCACAGATTTATAGTTCAACCATTCGTTTTAAAGGTACTGACGAGACCTTTAGAAAGATACCCATCTTGAAAATTTTTGCCCTATGTCACCCTGTTAAAAATTTAGAAAAAGCGGGATGGCAACGCAACCTGTAAGACGATTTTTACCAAAAGTTGATAGGCACTAATTTATGTCAAGGTGCAACTACATACCAATTTGTATGAAATTCTGTGCAGTAGTTCCAGAGATACAGTTGCCACAAAATTTTGTCACACACACACACACAGACAGACAGACAGACAGACAGACAGACAGACATTTTGTAAAAATGTTAAAATCGTGTTCTACAGCTCTCAAAACGTGTAAATCCATCAAAAACCCGAAATCGAAAATTTTTACGAATCCAATACTTTCTTCTATTGAAGATAGAAGAAAGTAAAAAGATATCTACAGGCTTCAAAGCAATTAATGCAATATCCAACTGAACTAAAAAATTAATGAAATACTCAATGAGCAATGTGAAAAAAACTGGGGCAAAATCTCCCTTATGATATATTTTTGAGTGGGATTTTTCTATATAATGATAGATTCTCAAAATCCCACCCTCTAATGTGAACCCTGCACAACTCTACAGCAATTGGTTTCGAGTAAATGTTTTATAGCTTTTTTTTTAATTAGTTATTCATATTTAAATAAAGATTGCAAAATTAGATTACATTAAATATATTGAGATTTGCCGACTCTTGATTCCCTTTCTGGCTTTTCATATTGGCTAACTAAAAATTGTCAAGACAAAGCAATGTATATATAACAGAAATGTATTTTCATAATCTCCCTTTCTAAAATTGAAACTTTTACTCAACAAATTTGTTTGAATAATAGAAGAATTTCAACTAAATAAATATAATTTCAGAATAGAAATATAACTTTAAAAATAAATTAACATGCATTAAAATTAAAAATATATAATATACAGGATATTCAACCTAAAATTAAATTTCTTTCCTATTTTAACCAGAGAGGTATATCTAGATTTTTTTAAATGGCACTCTATTTGTGAATTTTACAAACAATTTGTGCAAAAATGTAAGTAAATTTCTGAAAATAAAAAATACTTTCTGAACAATTAACAAAAAGGTACAAAGCAATTTTGAAACACATTTTAAAGATAAGAACAGAACAATTGTAAAATAACATAACTATAGATGTGGGTTGGTTAAATATAAAGATTTTTAAATCACTCTATAATAAAATAAAATTTAACTGGTAGACTGCAAGCAGAATTAGTTGCTTTAAATTTTGAGGAAAACTTATTATGAAGCAGTAAAGTTACCAGTTTAATAGTTCAATCAAAATTAATTGCTTAATATGCTATTATTTTGTTGCTAATCAATAAAATTTACATGATATTTTTCTTTTAAAGCTATTCCTAAAATTTCATCTTTTTTTTTTTTTTCTGATCGTCAACATACACAATTATTTTGTTTATCAATCTATAAAATTTGCTCTTTTTTCAAAATTATTTTTTGAAATGAGCGATAATTTTGTGGCATATTAAAATATGGCATCATATTACCACTTATTGAGAAACTTTATGCTTCATGATAATAAATTACAGAAATAAGAGTTTATTTTATCGCTCTAATCAATATATATATATATATTTTTTCCCTAATCTATTTCTTAGATCCATGATAATTTTGTGGCTTATTATTGAAAACCATTCGCCACAGACCGACAAATTTTAAGTTTAATAACACAAATAATTGCGAAAATTCATGATTATTTCTTTGCCATAATCAAAAATATTTGCTTTATTCAAAGAGGTTTACCAAAATATGCAATAATTTTGTAACCTGTTACTGAAATGTACAAGCATTTTGCCGCTAACAGTCCAAATATATGTTTGATGAAGGAAAATTTTGGAAATAGGCATATTTTGCTGCAAATCGATGAAACTCAACCATTTTTTCAAGGTTATTTACATTGAAATATGTCATTTTGCGCCCTTATATTGAAATATAAAATTATTTCACAGCTAATTATAAATATTTCAAAAATATTTTCCATAATACAAATTATTTGTCTGCAAAACAAAATAATTCAATTTTCTGGCTTTCTTTAAAGGCTATTTACCAAATTACACGCTAATTTTGCAGCTCATCACTGAAATATGAAACTATTTCGTTGTTCATATAGCCAGGTAAAATTGAAAACTATCTGCACACATAAGTATTTGACCAAACACTTCATGCAAAAATTCTGTGGGGTTATACAAATACATACACGGGGTTAAGGAAATTTTAGTTAATATCCGCATTCAACCAAGGCTTTGTAAAAACACGGCCAGGCTGAATGTACTCTCTCTCGCTTGCTTAACGGCCTATTCAATTCAATAGATTTCAGGGAAACACTTTCATCAGTAGAAGAAATAGAGATAGATTTTTTTTTAAATAAAAAATCAGTTTACAATTGGCATTGGGTAGTAGGAAATTTGCGCAAAATATTTTTATTTACAAAAAAAAAATCCTACGGTATAACGAAAGGAAAATCAAACACTGAACTATGCATACAGGAAATAAACTTGTAAATAAACATGAGGCATTCGTAAAGTGGTCTAATATGAATGAAAGAAAAATTATAAATTGTAAACCAAAAAGCTTTGAATAGTAATAAACAAATTTCACTTATATTACTTACCTTTTTTTTATTTTTGTAAGTTATGTTTTTATTTTTAGATACAGTATAAGCTTAATGTAGTTTTTCATGATATAGTGATAATTATATCTCCAGAAAAAGAATATAAGTCGTATCTAAGACGTTCATATTGCTTTAAAAAAGTTTACAATATAAAGTAATAACCTAAAAAGTTTAATACTTTTCATGTCTGCCAATAAATGTGTTAAAATATATGCTTGTACAATATTCAAATTGATCTGGTTACAGTCTTACTTTTTTGTTTTTCATTTCAAAGTAAAAAAAAAAAATTAACTTCTGTGTATAACTCTTTAAAGACCTGATTAAAAACTTTTAAATTTAAATGACTAAATGAAAATCAAACATATCGTGGCGTTTAGAATAATGTGTAAACTGATATTAATCTTTTTCTACTATTTCTGGCATTTTAGCATTTTGCTAAAGCTTTTCTTCTGATTTTAGCTTTTTTGCTAAAGAAAATTTTTACTCAGCTTAAATGAAACACTGCAATACGACCTCATTGGATCCCTATTCATTGCTTTAAGGCAATGATATTTTAGATGTTGATCAACTCTTTTCATTTTATAAAAGATTTTAAAAACTGGACATTTGATAGCATCAAAATATTCAAATGTTGGGGGCCAGAAGGGGACCACATCATTTCAAATACAAGTTGTATTTCAAAATTAAATGTGTGCGACAGTTAAAATGAAAATGTATCAATATATCATAATCTTTGTTTTAATGGTTAATCAAGACAGATGGGAACTATGCTATCCAAAAATAACCGATGCAGAAACAATATATAATTAACTGTTTCAGTATTCTCCGAAATGTGATGTTTTTTAAATAAAAAAATAACATAAACATTTTTATTTCGTTCATCTGCCACAAGCGGATGAATACAGTGCAAAGGTAAATAACTAGCAGCTAGAGAACGCCGAATCTAGATGTTGTACGCATGCGCCTCAAAGACCATGGTCCATGGTATAAATTCGTGTGCATGAGTGATTTAAACTTTTTAGCATTAAAATTCTTTTAATTTATTATAAATAACGATTAAATAGAATATCTACAGTTAAAAATTACTTTTTTTATTTTAAATATTATCTAAATACTTTTTTGACGAAATGGGAAATTTTAAAATTAAAAATATTTTCTTCATAGCAAAAATTTATTGACTTCATTCACGTTGGTCAGTCAACCAACGTGAGCAACTGAAGCCTTGAAGGCAAGAAGTAATAACCGCATCACGGCCTTTTCAGCCGAAGGAAAGCATGCAATTGGCGGAGTAATATAGTTCTATTTTTAAAATAACTTTTATAAAAAACAAGAGTTTTCCTGAAAAAAAACGAAGACGTTACTAGATTCAGAAAGATCCTATTAACAACATATATTAATTATATGAAAATCCTTCGAGCCGTTTTAGAGATATTTTTCAGAAATTGAGTCCATTACACCAACCGTTTTCCCATTTTGGCTTTAAATTGAGATTCAGGTCTCAAAACACACAGCAGGTAGAAATGTAAAATTTTCAGGATAGATTAAGACCGAAGATAAAAGACTATTTTGAAAAGATCAGAACAAAATATGGCATATTTACTGAGATATTAAGTGTCGGCTTTTACAAATCTCTTTGATGTCAAACTAGCCGTATATATGAGTTCGCAGCGTTCAGTTTGGGCTTCCGCTTGCGTCACTCAAAAAACTGCCGTTTTTCATGATATAATATTAGTTTAAAAAAATGCATACAAAGGTTTAAAACAACAGTTAAATTTTATCTGCAGTAAAGTTATGTAAAGGAGAGGAGAGTATTATGGAATAGTCGGGAAATATGGAATACCAAGGTTTCGGCTCTGATTAGTGCTACTATCTCTTCAAAATACTATGAATTACTCAAGAAGGATTCCTATGAAGCAATATAGTAAAAAGCAACCGCTTGTTGCTGTCGTACCATTCTCTATGGAACAAAGTATTTTGTGAATTTTAAAAGTTTTTGCAGGATTTGAACACTGATGTTAAACATAATGTATGCTCAAAGAATTGTATTTTGTTATACATTAGTCGTTTTATTAGCTGAAAATGTTTTGTCCATCAATTTAAAAGTTCATTTTTAAAGATGGCGTGTCGGGTATTATGGAATACTAGGTATTTCATAGTATCATCTGAAATTGACTTCATGTATTCAACTAAAGAAACAGGAAATAAAGATGCGAATGTATCTTCTGTCACAGAAAATTCTCCGAAGATGATTTTATGAAGTCTAATTAGTTTTTCTATGGTTTAAACAGTTTAAACCACCTATTCCATATTACCTGACTATTTCATATTAACCTCCATTTGTAACTTATTTTTAAAGTAAACTTTTTATAACAACAAAAAAAAATTTTTTTTGGATATTTTTTATTTGACAACTCATTATAAATAGTTACACTATGTACTCATCATGATTTTGGAGATTTTTATTAAAAACAAGTAAAGTTATTTTAAGAAATGTAAATGGTATTCCATAATACCCTCCTCTCATCTAAATTATAAATAACTAAACTTTACATATTGTTACTATTAAATAAATTTAGCATAACATGAAAATTTTAAAACTCTAAATAAATTTTATAAACAAAAAGTTATAAGTACATGAATATGTTATTTAAATTAAAAAATATATTGTTACTATACAAATATTATTTAATATTCATTCGAAGTTAACACAGTAATATAATTTATACTATCTAAGTTGATTTTCATCAAACAGGTAAAAAATTTTATTGACTGCTTTTAATTTCCGAACATACATACGTAAGGAAAGTATTGTAATCATGTCAAAAATCCGAAATCGAGATTTTGGTGTTTCTATATGTTTTGAGGTCCCCTGAGTCCGTTTTCACTATTTTTACGATTATATATATATGTGTATGTATGTGTGTGTGTGTGTGAGTGAACGCGCTAGCGTCTAAACGCTTTGCTCGAATGAACTGTAAGTTGGTACGCATGTTGCAAGTCACCGTAGCACGAACCCTAATGATTTTGATGAATCTAGCACATAGTTTTTTGACAGAGACTCAAAGAAAAAATCTTTATCATTATGGCCTATGGGCAGAGCCTGATTACCGCAAGGGCAAACGGTGCAGTTGCCCGGGACCCCCACTTTAAGGGGGCCTCCAAATCATACTCATTAGTTTATTGTACATTTCTTTTTTCTAACTCTTCTGATAAATTTTTTTGTTGTATTGGAAATATAATTCTTTTTTCCCCTAAAATTAAATAAAGGATATTATTGTTATTAAGCTGATTGGCTATTAAATTGTAGGGTAAATAAAAATTATGTTACACATTTAACATTTATTCTAAAAAATAAATAAATAAATAAAATGTCAATTTATTTTAATTAAGTTATAATATTTTGCATCATTTTAATGAAAACTCATAACATTCAATGTGATTTATTGTTTTTTAAATTAGGGCGGTTATTCAGTAAATCTTTTTATTGTACTGAAAATGTAATTCCTCTCTTTTTTTTTTTTTTTATCCCTCCCTAAATTTAAATTAAGAATTTTATTGTTATGAAGCAGCATGGCTATTAAATTATATAGTTAAAACAAATCATGTTACAGTTAACATTCATTAAAAAAATAATTTAAAAAAAATGTCAACTTATTTCACTTTAATTATTATTAGTATCATTTTAATAAAAAGTCATAACATTTATTGTGATTTATTGTTTTGTAAAATATTCTACAATCATTCTATATTTAAAAAAGTTTTGAATATAAAACATTTAAGCTGTAATAAAATCCAATGGAATTTTATAAAACAGTTTTTTATTCAAGGTTAAGACTGGGGGTTAAAAAAAAAAAGGTTAAAAAAAGGGGGGGGGGGGGTTATGCAAAAAATAAACATTAAGCACGAAATAAAAGATTTCAGATGGCAAAATTTTTATATTACAGGAAGGAATAAATGCTTTATTGTTAACCTATAAAAAAAGAACTGATTGTTCTCACTAAAATGGATATATGAAATCTTAATTTAATTAGATTATGTAACAAAACTGCATATCAGAAAGTACAAATTTAAATTTTACAAAGCACAAGCTTTGTTACTTGTAATGTACATTCCTACAAAAAAAAGAAGAAGAAGAAGAAACAGAATCAAAATGTACAAAAAAAAAAAAAAAAAAAAAAAAAAAAAAACCTGAAAAATCACATTCCTTATTATTGTCATTAGTTTTAATTATTTTTAGAGGAAAAAAATTTAGTTTTAGAGTATTAAAGTGGGAATTTCAATTTACAAATATGTATAATAAAGATATATACTATTAAAAAAACAGGTTTAATTTTTTTTTTTTTTTTTTTTTTTTTTTCCAAAGTAAATATGCCTTTTCCGGAGATCTTGGGACCTAATGTCTATAGACTATATAGGTCATTTTGTGATTACATTTATGTTTTGCCGATATAAATTGAGTTATTATTAATGCAAGAAATGAATGTCATAGTAATGCGAATAAGTTTGACAATTAAGATGTATTATTTATAGAAAAAGTGGATTTTAATCATAAATAAGTCAGCATTCATCATGTACTATTTTTATTACACAGTCTGTTACTTACACATTATTTATTCGTTAATTATTATTATTATTATTATTATTATTAACATTGAAGCAATTGTTATTTTTACTTTCTCTTACCCATAAGGTAGAGAAAGTGTTGTTTTAGGGTCAAATTTTTGAACGTGAGTTTTTTTTTTATATTTACACGTTTTGAGGTCCCCTGAATACGAACATCATGTTTTTAGCGAATGGGCTGTGTGTCTGTCTGTGTGTGTGTGTTATCCGCATAGTTCAAAAACAAATAGTAGCAGACAGTCCAAATTTGATATTCTAAATGTGTATGATATAGGGATGCTACAGTAAGCTTTTCGTTGAGATGAAGCAAATGGTTCGTGTACAGGGATACCAATGGGAATTCAAATACATTACGTCTATGGGGGAAAATGCTGATAAGTAGAGTTTAACAATTTTTTATATGCGTAAAAACATATCTCATGTAGAATATGGTAGGGAAATCGTTCAATGTTCGTTTACAGGGCTACACAAAAGAACTAGATAAAAGTGCGGCAATAGTTGCAAATTGACGGAAGTGTATTTCAGTCTAGGCCCCGTATTATTACTATAGAATTATATTTAGGTGCAAAATGTGGTCTGTATACAATATTCGAAAGATATACAGGGCTGCAAATATTTAAGCGATAACATTCTTTTTTGTTGTTAATGGATGTACTTTACTAATAATATTTTACCATTTCCAGGAAAGCTGTTCGGGAATTGAAATGAATTCCTCATAGATATATGGTAAATAATATATGCTTTTAAGCTAAATATTCATTGCTTGTTTTTTGTATATTTACACTTTTTGAGGTTTTCTGATTACCGTAGTCAAGTTTTTTAACATTTGATCTTTGTCTGTCTCTCTTAGAGTGACTTAAAAACGAATAATTTTAGGAGATCCTAATGTTGTATTTTGAAGTTAATATAAGTTTGTTGCTGGAAAAGTTTGATCAAGATTGATAAGTTTCAAGGAATGTTGCGTGTGAAAGTTGTCTGTATAATCTTAAGTGAACTTTAATTTTAATCACAAATTTAAATTCTATGTACATATAGGTGCAGCAATGAAACGGGGGGTTGAGGGGGCGGTAGCCCCCCTCAAACAGAACTAATTACCATATAAAACTCTTCGGAAGCCTAATTTAAATTGTTTTAACATAAGTTTACATAACAGTACTCGTTATTTTACCTCTTAATCTCCAACATGCATTTAAAGTATTAAATTTCAGGCTAAAAAAATGTCGTGTGAGTGACACACCAGATTATTTTTAATACTTTACACTTATGTTTATTCTTAAATTGCACTCTATGAATTATACAAAAATGTCATTTCTTGTTCTGAAATAAGATTATTATTTCAGAATTATTGAAATAATAATCTTATGATTCGAATTGTGATTAATCATTTGAATAGATTTTTCCAAATTTTTTTAAATGTGCTGTAATAAAATCATTTAACTGTGTTTGCAAAGTATCAAATATCCTTTTTAATTTTTAGTCTTCATAGGAATACTAACATTCTTATCAATTGTATTAATAATTTAAAAATTACATAGTTATATATGGTTCAAGCGAAATAATTTTCCATAAAAGAATGAAATAAAAGAGTAACTGCTACTGATTTAACTACAGTAAATTTCATTTTTAATCCAAAAGGGAATTATGGATTAAAGGTCTTGGAAATATGAAAGAGTTAACTGCACTCATAAACATAATTAATATCTTTTATTTATAAAATCAACATTTTTATATATTAAAGTATAAGTAAAAATATGGGCTTTTGAGGGTTTTGACACAATGTTTTTAACATGCTTTTTAAACATTCAAAAATTATCACACGTCAAAAACTTACCAACTCTGGGTATGATAACTATACATTAACTGTGTAAAAATTAGATATTTTTAGATTTATGTAAAAAGAAAAATTTCGTACAGAAATAGAGCGGGCCCCCAAATGAGAATCTGCCCCGGGGCCCCGTCTGAGGTTAGTCGGGCTCTGCCTATATGGGATCAAAATCTTAAAAGTGCGATAGCATCTAAACGACATATTCAATTGAGCAAAAAATTTATACACGTATTATAGGTCACAGATACTCAATCTCTACAGATTTTGGAGAATCTAGAACTTATAGCTTTTTTACAGAAACACAAAGAAAAATTCTTTATCATTATGGCCTATGGGCAAAATTTTTTAAAGTGTGATAGCGTCTAAACGCCTTATTCAATTGAGCTGAAAATTTATACACATATTATAGGTCACAGATACTCAATCTGTACAGGTTTTGGAGAATCTAGCACTTATAGTTTTTTTTTTTTACAGGGACACAAAGAAAAATTCTTTATCATTATTGCCCTACGGGACCAAATTTTTAAAAATGCGATACCGTCTAAACGCCTTATTAAACTGAGCAAACATTTTATACTCATATTATAGGTAATAGTTGCATGAACTGCATAGATTTTGGTGACTCTAGCACTTCTAGTGTTTTTACAGGCACACAACAAATAATTCTGTATCATTATAGCCTATGGGGTAAAATTATTTAAAGTGCGATAGCATCTAAATGCCTTATCCGTTGGAGTGGAAAATTTATATACGAGTTATAGGCCACCATCACACAAACTATACAGATTTTGGTGACCCTAGCACTTAACGAGTTTTACAGGGACACAAATAAAAATTGTTCATCATTAAGATCAATAGGCTCAAATTTTTTAAAATGCGACAGCGACTAAATACCTTATTCAAATGAACTGAAAATTTATATACGTGTTCTACGTCACCGTCACACGAACTTTATGAACTTTAGAGAATCTATCACTTACGGTTCTTTTTCAGGGACAAAATGCAAATTTCTTTATCATTGTGGCATTTGGGCTCAAACTTTAAATTACGATAGCGTCTAAATGCCTTATCCGATGGAATTGAAAATTTATACAAATATCATAGGTCACTGTTGCACTAACTACACTCCTTCTCATATTTATAAGGACACTTTATGTTTTGAAATAACTAATGTAAAAATAATTGCGAACAAGTTTATACTAAGTGCACTTAATCTATCTAGTGTTCTAAAAACTAAAACTGCTATAACATTTTTAATATGAAACAAAATTAATAACAAATAATGCAAAATATTTTTTCTCCACGTTTTTAGATGTTCATAATTATAGGGGCAATCAAGATTTTTTCGTTTTATTTAACTTACAAGCACATAAATTACAGTTGACATGCGAATTTGTTAATTACTGGGCTAGATTAATTCATGTATAAACCTTCAAATTTTCTTGGACGGACATTACTGATAATTCCTCGAAAAAAGAACGTTCATGTAGTGAAGTATGATTAATGTGTTTTTTATGTGGAAGGATAATTTCAATCCGTAGAATTTCTAATGAAATTCGAAGATCTAAAATTGCCAAAGGAAATGTGATCAAACGTTGAACTGCTGGCTTGATAGGAGAGAGATCTGATGCAAAATCAGAGTTGTTTTACAGAGATCGAAGACTCATAATTTCTCTTACTGTTCTACTCATAATGACTGCTGCTAAATTTGCTCGTAATTTTTAACGAAAGGTTGGGGTCCACATTTATGCATGTTTAAAATAATTAATAATATGTTAAAATGAATAAAAAACCTGCAATAATCAATAAGCATTTAATGGGGGAAAGAACGTCTGTGTTAAAGTTGAATCAAGACAATATTAAATGGTAAAATGTTGCGTTTTCGGATGAAAAACATTTTATTTTTAATTAACCAAATGGTTTTAACAGTTACTGGCGTGATCTGAAGATAACAAAAGACAGAGCAGATTTTTTAAAGGCAGATATGAATCGGGCATTTTAAAAGTGGATCTATGGTGCTCTGGGGAGCTGTTTCTACTGAAGCCAGAATGAATTTAGTAATTTTTTTTATTTTTATTTTTATGAACATCAAGAGAATATCCGCAAATTTTAAACGTGGAATTCTCAAATTGTTGTTAAATTTTGAGGGGTAATAATATTTTTTTCAAAAAGACTTACATTTTTGCTCTACTTCTAAAGCAATAGGAAATAGTTTGAAGAAAGAAACTTCTGTATTATTGCATTTCCCGTGGCCTAAAAGTTGAAAAAACCTTAACTTATCATATTAGAAAAGTGCATGCAAATGGAAAACAATTTTAAATAGTTTAAATGTATTCAGAATATCATCTATGCTATATGAAATGGTATTGAAACTGAATATTAAAAAAAAAAAAAAAAGTATATATATATACCAAAGAGAATGTCTGACTGTTTCACCCTAAAAAGAGACCCCTATAAAATATTAATTTAAAGAATTACTGAAAAAAAGTTACTAAGATTCGAGCTGTCCTTATAATTTTGAGCTCCTGAAATATCATCGTTTTGACCGTATTTAAAGTTTTTTAAGATAGAAAAAGGGTAAAAGTTCTTAAATATAGTCTATTAATGAAATTCAAATTCATAAAAAAATATTTGTTTAAATAATAGTGTTCAGTGTTTAGTTAATATAGAAAAACGGGTGTCCTTATAATTATGAGAACCAGTGTATAAACATTTTGTTGAATGTAGCATTTGTAGGTTTTTACGAGGACACAACAAAATATTCTTTATTATTGCAATCTAAGTGTTCGGTAAAATAGCTTTAAATTAAACATCATGTACTACATAAAGAAAAATACTCAAACTTCCTATTATAATTCTCACTCTTTTGTTTATTTAACGACTCCCCTTACTTTATCTACAGAACCATTAATTACTCAATGTTCGAAAAGTCGAGTGGAGTCACTCCAGATTTTTTTATTAATTTTATAATAAAAAAAATTAAGTCGAATACCTTTTAGTTTATAATGACATAAAAACAAATAAATTATTTTTATAAAAATTGATATAAAATTTATAAAAAAAAAAAAAGGGTTATATTTAAAAACTTTTAGTTACTAAGAAATAAAAGAATATTTCACGTTAAACATATATATTTAAAATTTTGAGATATTAAATTACATTAAAATAATAATAATAATAATAATAACAATAATAATGTGTCAAACTATTTTAAATGAAGAGAAACTGTTTCTTTAAAATAGATAATACGAAAGTATTCTAATACTCATGGTTATCTTATCACCCTGCAGTGCCCCAGTAGCACAGATTCACCGGGCAACAACGGAAATTGAGAATTTGCAATACTGGGCAATATTGCCTGCCGATCACCGGCCTATATTATTTGGAAGCCTTTTTTTCCAATATTTCGATATTGGATTATCTATATTGACCAATATCGGTCGATATCGCTTGGACCGGCTCAAATTGGCGAACATCGGAAGGCCAATATCGGCAAGCGTTTTTCTCCGATATTAAGAGGAACTGGCACATTTGACTAGCACCACTGAAGTAGGCTTCATTTAAAGGTTAATATTTTCATTTATAATTATAAATTGAACTGTATTAGGTTTGTTTAATAAAATATATAACTAGGCAACAATAATTATGGTTTTTGATATATTTTATACAGATCTGAAATCTTTAAATTGCGTTTTCTCAGTTTGAACTTTTTTCTGAATTCATGATATTCAAAATACTAAAACTTCCACAGATATTTAAGAAAGACTCAATGTTTCATTCTTTCCTGCTGTTTAATAAATCCTAACAAAATTAATGATGGATACAATATACTTAAAGGGAAAAAAATACTAAAAATAAAAGTTTATTTATTTTTTTTTTTCTCAAAAACTAATTAATGTATTTCAAAATCCAACTCTATTCCTTTTAAATAGGCTCTATTAAAAAAAAAAAAAAAAAAAAAAACTGTCTCCTCTTAAATATTTGTAGAAATTTTAGCATTTTGAATAGCATAAATTCATGAGAAAATGAAAACTGAGAAAATACATTTTAAAGATTGCAAATCTGTAATAAAATGTATCAAAAACCATAAGAATTGTTTCCTGATTACATATTTTATAGAACATACCCCTTACAGTTCAATTTGAAAATATTAAATGGAAATATTAACATTTAAATGAAACCTACTTCAGTGGTGCCATGTCAAAGGTGCCAGATCCCCTCAAGATGATAGTGAACGACATAAATCGTTTCCTTTTAATGACTGTTTTAGATTATAGAAATCTGCATACATATGCATTTGAATACAATATTATTAGCTATATTAAAGCTTTCAAAAACTATTTAAATTGAAAATTAAAAAAAAATATATATATATTGAAGTTTATAGACATGTTTCCTTTTAACTAACTTTTTATTTTCTTCTCTTGCTTTTAAATTATTAGCTGAACAACATATTCTAAACATATTTCAGATTTTCTTTGTGGATTCATTAATACATAAATTTTCTAAAAAAAATTTTTTTTGTTTGAATGCTACAAGTTTGAAGTAAATTTCAGAATTCAAGCATGAAATTATAATTAAAAACAAATTCAATACGCAAAGTAATAATCAACTATGCTTAGAATATATTGTTTAGCTCTACAAATTCGATAGAAAAAAAAAGAGTAATAAGAATTTAAAAATATTTCAAAAAGTTAAAAAAATTTAATCTCATAAAAAAATTAAATGTTTTGGAGAAATGTTTACTACACTTAATAAAATTTTTAAACATATGTAAGCAAACTTTTATAATTAATTTAACACACCAACTTAAAAAAATATTTATTGCACACCCCCCCCCTTTTAAATAGAGTTGAGCTTAATGAGATTACAATATTAAACAAACAACCTGCAATGAATAACTGGATAATTTTAATTCTGTTTTTCAAAGGTAATTAAATATGCATTAATATGTATAATTTTAAAAAATTCTTGCATAAGAACATTAAAAGTCAATATCTGTAACTTCATCATATAATCTCATTATGCTCCACATTTAATAAGTAATATGTGCATTGTTCAACCTAGCTAGTCATACTATTGCATGCTTCAAAAGCCAGTATTTGTTTATTTTAGTTTTAAAAAATATTCAATTCATATAAAGTGGAAGGCGTTAAATTGTGGAAGTTCCATTCAGTACTCCCACTTATTTAAAAGTATATTTTTTGCTTGATTTTCAATGATGTAATACCAAAGTGTTTCTAAATATATAAAAAGAGAGATTAATATATATATATATATATATATATATATATATATATTTGTCCCTTGTGACATACATTTGTTAGCTAATTGGCAAAAAGTAACTTTTTCTTTTTTCTTTTGTTTCAATTTCATATGTCGTTATAAAATGTATGACAATGACAGCATTTGAATTTTTCCTTTTCATTGATTTTTTTTTTTTTTTAAATATTTTTTTGCACTTTTAGAGCAAAATTTCGTATCATAAACAATATTCTATGACACAACATCTCTTAAGAAAAATCACGGTCCCCTTCCCCTTTATCTATGCTTCCCAATGTTAAAGGTTGTATTCTCATCTACATATTTTCTATTCTTTTGTTTTGTTTCTCTCTCTCTCTCTCTGTCTCTCACTCCTCCCCCTTTTTTTAACTGTTCGATGACTATGATATCGTTTACTTCTACAAATGTTACTGATACTGATGTATACCAGATTTTTTTTTGGTATGACAGTTGAATCAGAGCCTGTTTGAGGCCACAACACGCTACTTTTATCAATATTCTCACTAATTTAAGGCAGAAATGCAATGCTTTTATTGCGAAATGATTATTATTCGAAAATAGTGGTGATCATTATTCGAAACTAAATTACGCCGAGTAAACAACTTCCCATTATTGAAAATATATATTTTTATCTTCTTATTTCTGCAATAACTTTATAATAATTATATGGGAAAATGTAAAGAAAATAAATATTGATAAGTATGTAAAGAATTCATTCATATATTATAACTGTTTTCACTGCAACTTGCACTTAAGCTGCCGTAACAAAAATGAAATAAATTATTCAAGGTATTTTAATACTACTATTTGCACATCAGGATTCATAGCAGTCACTATTTTAAATTCCACTATTATTGAAAAGTAATTTTTGCTATATTCAATCGAAGAAATATATTGAAAACTGGTTAATAGAAGATTACCATTGAAGAAAAAGTGATAATCAAATTAGTGTTGTTACCCTGACATCTTTTCGAATTTCTATGGTCCTGGTGAATCCAGATTTTTTAGACTTAATTGTACACGGACATACTGAAAGTAAGTACTTCGTATACAAACACCATAAAATATCCAAAATATCAATACAAAATCCTGATTTATGATTAGCATCAGACATGTTGTGGCGAATAGAATCATGGAAAATTGATTTTGTGAACCAATCAGCATGCAGTACTTAGTGCTTCAGGTATTTTAGAGATAAGTATTTTAAAGAATATAAAAATAGAGGAAAATCTAACTTTTCTTAAAAAGATAAAGTTTAAATTAAAGCAGTAATTTTTTCAGGCCTGAAAATTAATGTTAAAAACTGAAAACAGGTAAAAAAAAAACAAAAGGTTAAAATATTAAGGTGAAAAATTTAATGTGTTAGTTTCTATAAAGCACCTCAATTTTTAAAGACTTGGTAAAATTACAGAGAAGACATTTTAATGAAGTCTTCTTTAACACTTTAAATAGACTGAAATTAATTCCAAGGTTTTAAATAACTAACAAGTGAGGTTTTAAATGATTAACAAGTGTAAATCTAATTTGATAAAAACACCAACTTTGAAGTTAATTCAGTATTAATGCAGTCGAACCTCGTTAACTTTAATCTCAATGGGTTTAAAAAAAAAAATCATGTCTTCAATAGTTCATGCTATCAGTAACTAATCTTCATATAACTAAACTTATCCTCTTTTTGATGGAGATTCTGGGAACCGTTCATGTTAAACGTAACTCACGTTAACAGTGTTCACGTTAACGAGGTGCGACTGTATGTATAATAAATATTATTTTGATTGGAAAATTTGCAGCTCGCAAATTGTGAATTATTAACATATGTTTGTTCTTTAATTTAAAAGTATTATTATTTTGTTATATAAAACCTGAAAATTTCAACCAAATTTAAAGATTTTTGGACTGTGTACTCATAATCACTACTATAAACAATTTTTGTTTTTAATAACGGGAGACTTGGCGTTGGAATATTAAAACCCGAATAAACTACTACGCCAGAAACGCCAAAAGAAAAATATTTGCGGTGCCTACAGCTGTTTCGGTAGCCTTAAGCGTACCGTCTGCAGTGCAAAAAGAAGCACTGAAGACGGTACGATCTTTTTGCACTGAGTACGGTACGCTTAAGGCTACCGCAACAGCTGTATGCATCGCAAATATTTTTCTTTTGGCGTTTCTGACGTAGTAGTTTATTTCGGTGTTTAAAAATTTTGTTTTTCATCAAAATCGGTTGAAATTTCACCGTTTACTTTCCTTTTTTACCAAGTTCAATGAAACAATGATATTTATCACCTAACGTGAATTAGAAGTTGAAAGATTAGCAGATCACAAATTTCAAAATACCAATACAAAACTGAATTTGAAAAAAAAATTAAATTTTAATTAATTTTAAAAATATATAGAAAACAGAATTTCCTTAAACATAGTTAAGAGCCAATCAGATTAAATTAATGTTCAAAATAAAAAATAAATATCTAAATAAAAACGAAGGCTGCTCACTTAGAACACTTTCTTTTTTTAGGTTAGGGATAATGAAAATGAAAACAGCTACATTTTATCAAAAATTATAAAAGTTGAAATTTACAATAATTCAATTTGAGAACAATTATGGAAGAACAATATAATCTACTTCACCAATGTGTTAAGGCAGGGCCTGACTACAGCAAGTATATATGGTGCAGTTGCCCTAGGAAAGTTTCATTAAGTTGGCCATTGTGTTAAGGAAAAAAATTAGCAATATTTCAGATTTAGAAAAGAATAAGTAATTTTCTAATATATAGTATTTCTAAAAACATCACAAACATGAGCATTGTTTTAAATAATTAACATAGAAATTAAGACTTCAAAATGTAAAAAATGACATTCATATCTTAACAAATAAAATTTATTGAAACTCACGCATTTTTACAGTATTTAATGCAATTTTTCAGAAGTTAAAATATTCTCTATGGGAAAAAAAAAAAAAAACATCGTTTGCACCCCCCCCCCCCCCCCCCCGCCTTTCTTTTTAATAACAATATCCTTTACAGCTTCTTAATCTGCTTCTTCTTAATAGCTTTTCCGATTAACATATGTCCTGGTAACACTCCTTCGATAGGTTGCAATGGATAGAGATCGACTTCTCGTATTTCATTTCAAAACACTTGCTAGAAAGGATAATGAAGCAAAATTACAAATATTAAACACAATAATAAAAAACTGTAGATTAAATTAATTTTTAACTTGAAAATGTTTTACATATTACACTGTTCTACATGAAAATAGGCCCCAGCATCATTTTTGCAAATTCTTATGTAAAATGACCTCCAGAAATTCGAATATGACGCCCATTTTGCCCTATCACCCACCGTTTTTTAAGAACACTCCCATACTTTTATCATATTTCTGTAATTTTATACTTATAAATTTGATTTAAAGGAAAGGAAAGGATTATTTTAGTTGTTTAATATATTCTGAGGGGCTGCAGAGTTGGTAAATTCTAAAACATGAACATTTCCAGCAAAGAGAAAATTTAGGGACGGAGGGGTTGCCACTGAAATTATATATTGAATTTATTATATTTTATTAATCAATTATTATTATTATTTATTTTTTTATTTTATACAGTTGGTTAGTTCAGGAAAATTGATAGGCGTCCTGTATAAATAGTTCAATTTGAGGGCTCGCAAAGGCGTTCCATTAAAAACGGCTGTACGGATTTTTTTCAAACTCGCCATTTTAACTCACTTTTAAATATGCTTTTGTATGTAATTATTGTTTTCCTGTCAATAATTGAGTTTAACCGGAAGTGGGACATCGGAAACCGGAAGTGGGACCGTAAGTCCGTATCTCAAAAACGGCTCTAACGATTTTCTTCAAATTTGCTATATAAACACTCTATTAGATGTCCTTTCGAATGATACAGTTGGTTAGTTCAGGAAAATTGATAGGCGTCTTGTATAAATAGCTCAATTTCAGGGCTCGCAAAGGCGTTCCTTTAAAAACGGTTGTACGGATTTTTTTCAAACTCGCCATTTTAACTCACTTTTAAATATACTTTTGTATGTAATTATTGTTTTCCTGTCAATAATTGAGTTTAACCGGAAGTGGGACATCGGAAACCGGAAGTGGGACCGTAAGTCCGTATCTCAAAAACGGCTCTAACGATTTTCTTCAAATTTGCTATATAAACACTCTATTAGATGTCCTTTCGAATGATACAGCTGATTAGTTCAGAAAAATTGATAGGCGTCCTGTATAAATAGCTCAATTTCAGGTCTCTCAAGGGCGTTCCTTTAAAAACAGCAGTACGGATTTTTTTTCAAACTCGCCATATTAACTCACTTTTAAATATCCTTTTGTATGTAATTATTGTTTTCCGGTCAATAATTGATTTTTTGTAAAAGTTGGTATCTCAGAAACGGCTCTAACGATTTTATCTTTAGTTCACTTTTATGTTTTCTGATCGCATTATCTCTCAAAAATGCATATAATATGTGTAATAGTGCGTAATGGAAGTCGTGTGGTTGTTTCACACCAGATTTTTTAATTTTAAATGTTAAAGTAATTCTTTTCCTTTCTCCAAATTAAATTCATGGCCATAAAATTACCTAACTTTGATAAAAATTGGGGAAGGTGGGGGCGTCGGGCGTCCTGAGAAAACGGTGGGTGATTGGGTCATATTCGGATTCAAGAGGTCATTTTACATAAGAATCAGCAAAAATAATATCAGGGCTTAATATATATATATATATATATATATTGCAGCGCAGTGTTACTATTCTGTAACTCATATGGACAAATAAACAGTAATATTTTATAATTAATTAAAGCAAACTTTATTGTCACGTTAAATGTTTTATATTAAAAACTGTAATATTGATTTGATTGATTTGATTTTATTAAACACTAGCAGGCTACGCCCGCTTCGCTGGTCACTATTTTTAAATGAATCACAATAATTAATGAATTCTCAAAATTGCATTAATTTGTATCATGTGATAAAAAAAGAGAAAAAAAAATTCTGATCGGGGAAAATGTCGCACCGGGTCCCCACTGCCTTCGGCAGCGTAGACCCGTGCGCTGCGCGCACGTATTCCTTCACTATCCTTATGACTTCTCAAAATTCAATGTTATTACTCATAAACTTTCATTCTCAAGAAAAGGAATTAAAAATTATATCATTTAGCATCGGCTAAAAACTCACACCGGGACGCCACTGCCTTCGGCAGCGCAGACCCATGAGCGCTGCGCGCGCACGCTTGAGGATATACGTGCGCTGTACACGCATATTCCTTCTCAACTCAAACTTTTATTATTCAGAAAATAAAATAAAAAAAATCTTTTATCATCGGGTAAAAACTCGCACCGGGTCCCAAACCCATGCGCGCTGCGCGCCTATTCCTTCTCCACCGTTCCAGCCCCTCCTAATTAACTTCCATATACCAATTTTGAACGGTCTTACTCAATTAGCTGAGATGTAAAAGAAAACCTGATCAGGACACTTTAAATTGTAAATCAGGTGAAATCTCGAATTCCACTTTCGATAATGTAAAAGAACTTTAAAATATCTTTCGAATGATGTATTAGAAATAATTTAATCATAATTAGAATATGAAATATTGAAATTTAAAAATATTACAGCGCCATCTGGCGGTAGAAATTTCTGTAATCTATTGTTCCATTCCAGATTAACAAAGCTTTCAAATGATGTATTACTCATGAAATTATTTTAATTAGTAGATGAGATACAAAAGAAAACCTAATCAGGACACCTCAAAACGTGTAAATCGGGTGAAATCTCGAATTCCATTTTTCGATAATGTAAAAGTACTTTAAAATGTGTATCAACTAAAATAAGCTTTCTAATGATGTATTACTTATGAAATTATTTTAATTAGTAGTTGAGATACAAAAGAAAACTGATTCAGGACACCTCAAAACGTGTAAATCTGGTGAAAACTTTCGATAATTTAAAAGAACTTTAAAATATCTTTCGAATGATGTATTAAAAATAATTTAATCATAATTAGAAATTGAAATATTGAAATTTTAAAATATTACAGCGCCATCTGGCGGTACAAATTTCTGTATTCCACTGTTCGATTCCAAATCAAAAAAGCTTTCTAATGATGTCCTACTTACGAAATTATTTTAATTAGTAGCTGAGATACAAAAGAAAACTAATTCAGGAGACCTCAAAACGTGTAAATCTGGTGAAAACTATCGATAATATAAAAGAACTTTAAAATATCTTTCGAATGATCCATTAAAAATAATTTAATCATAATTAGAAATTGAAATATTGAAATTTGAAAATATTACAGCGCCATCTGGCGGTAGAAATTTCTGTAATCCACTGTTCGATTCCAAATCAAAAAAGCTTTCTAATGATATATTACTTATAAAATTATTTTAATTAGTATCTGACATACAAAAGAAAACCTAATCAGGACACCTCAAAACGTGTAAATTTGGTGAAATCTCGAATTCCGTTTTCGATAATGTAAAAGTACTTTAAAATGTGTATCTAGTCAACAAAGCTTTCAAATGATGTATTACTTATGAAATTTTTTTAATTAATAACTGAGATATAAAAGAAAACTGATTCAGGACACCTCAAAACGTGTAAATCTGGTGAAAACTTTCGATAATTTAAAAGAACTTTAAAATATCTTTCGAATGATGTATTAAAAATAATTTAATCATAATTACAAATTGAAATTTTAAAATATTACAGCGCCATCTGGCGGTACAAATTTCTGTATTCCACTGTTCGATTCCAAATCTAAAAAAGCTTTCTAATGATGCATTACTCATGAAATTATTTTAATTAGTAGCTGAGATACAAAAGAAAACTAATTCAGGAGACCTCAAAGCGTGTAAATCTGGTGAAAACTTTCGGTAATTCAAAAGAACTTTAAAATATCTTTCGAATGATGTTTTAAAAATAATTTAATTGGAATTTGAAATATCGAAATTTTAAAATATCTGGCGGTAGAAATTTCTGTAATCTACTGTTCAATTCCAAATCAACAAAGCTTTCAAATAATGTGTTACTTATGAAATTATTTTAATTAGTAGCTGTGATACAAAAGAAAACCTAATCAGGACATTCTAAAACATTTAAATCACGTGAAATCTCTAATACCATTATCTACGGTTTTTATTAATGGAAGTAAAAAGAAAAAAAAAATATTTTTTATTTCGCCAAAACCTATATATATATACCACGGTAGTCGGCTAATGGAAGTAAAAAGAAAAAGAAAAAGTATTTTTTAGTTCCTTCAAATGTATTTTGTTGCTATGGAAACTCCTATCGTCTATTGAAAGATAGATTACGTGTTAGAATAAAATTTAATTAGCAATTAAAATGTAACAGCTTTGTTTATTAATAAAATTTGATGAAATTTTAACTGCAGGTTGGTTTTGTGCTGAATAGGTTGTATATTAAGTGTTGTGTACGAAAAAGAAAATTTGAAGCACTTTGAAATTTGCAATTTTTAACCCCAGTCAAAGATCATGTGACATTAATGACTTGCACATGTTTTTTTTTCGTTAGAGACAGCCGTTAAAATCGTCTGCTGAATGCTGATATAATGCCTCTTTTTAAGCAATAAGGATTTTTGGTCATTTTCGCGATCGATATGGGTCAGCATTTTAATTAATATCTCCGAAACTAATTAAGATTTTTATATTCTGTTTCGAGGAAAACATCGGAAAG